>JAFEMH010003341.1:0-272302 GCA_022495995.1 Adenophora triphylla var. japonica
TTATCATTCAGCTGAAACTATGAAGGCCACTTTGCAAATTGATTTCTGTACTTTCATTAAAAGGGTTTGCAGGCAAAAATCCTCTACTTCCGAACAACTGGACAGTGTCTAGTTAAAAGCGGGAAACAATCGGACGGTCCGGATCTTTCCTGGTAGCGCACGAACTGCGTAAAAGTTGGGGATCAAAGCATTTATTTGGCACATGTACAAAAATCAGGATCAGATTCCGATGCTTCGTCACGGATTTATTTGGCATTTTTACATCCCCCTGTTCCCTTACCCTAAAGGAACATGCCTCTACAGAGATTGCATTATCCAATGTAATCTCATATACTCCCAAATGGAACGTGATTGAAGATCAAAAAATTAAACATAAAAATTAAAAAAAAATAGTAGAGAGAATTATTGGGAGAGAGGATGTTTGTGAGTGTAAAAAAATAAAATAGGAGAGAGAGAATGAGTGGGAAGAATATAGTAATTTAATTGGTATTTTGAGTATAAAGTAAAGTAGGAGGAGCAAATTTTGGGAGAAGCTTGGTTTTCTCAATTTGAAAATTATAAAAGAGTCAGCTTTTTATAACTGCCCAGTAGTTAGTGAATATTTAGGAGCAGTTTATAAGCGAGAACACACTTGTAAGCTTAAAGAGAAAGCTAGTTTTTCATCAAAATGCTTTGTGAAGTAGGAGAGAAGGAATTAGTATGAGGGAATATTGTAAAAACTTCTACCATTTTGGATGATCTCGCATTCTCATGTGAAAAAAAGCGAAAAAGAAAATAAGTGCTAACGACTGCCAGCTTGGCACGACCACTACGTAGAGCGCGCATAGCTAACCAACCTAGCAGCGCCGCCATAAGATTGTGTCGACAGCCCATCGCGGCTCACGAAAGTCCGATGGATGATTTGATCTTAGTAGTAGTAATTAATATGGAGTGTATATATCATGGCTAAATTTCGCGTATTTTCGATGTGGGATGGGGGATATCACAATAAGTCTATACTCATTTGAAAGTGGGATAAAAGGAAGGTATATAGATTCAAAGAATCAACAAAATTTAAATCCAAAATTTGCAGCTCAATTCACGAACCAGATTGGAAAAAAAAAAAAAAGAGAGACTAATTTCTCTATTATAGCTTCTACCCTTATGTACAAACCTATTCTATCTCCAATAGTCAGTATTGTATTGTTTTAGCTCTAGCTACTTGTTCTAAGTTCTAACCTCCTCTGTAATCTACCTCAGCTAATGAATTCTATTCCTCTACGAACCAGTATTAGAATTAAAACACGGCTTAAAAATCCGTTGACCAGTGGCCAAAGATCTTTCTCGGGTCAAACTCCATTTTCCTACGATAAAATCTGGACCACGTATCCCCATAATGTTCCATCCATTCTTGCTGTGTTGTGTAGTGAGGCAAGTATTGCGTTACGTTGATCTCTGCATCATTGCAGAACTTCAGGATCTGACGGTTCTGATCGCTTAAGTAGTTTAACGTTTGAGTCTCTTCTCCGTTATCCAATGCAGACCTAAGCAATGCTACCAAGTAAAACACATCCTCATCTGGTGTCACCGCTGAGCTCCTTTCGTCCCACCTACACGTACATAAATACCGCTACACACACACTAACACATTAATCTTTACCTGCAAAACTAGAAACATGCATCCAAAACAACAAACAAATGTAGACACCTTTTGACAAAATTTGTAGTTTGTTGGAGACATATGATAGTTTAAGGGAAGATGTCAAGGTTTGTTCGTCCACAGGAGAGGACGAGGTATGGTTCGTAACTATTGGCTACTCCTTTCGATCTCATAATAATATCAGCATTTGAGAGCATTGTTAACGTTTTTAAGAAATGTGTTTTACAGTGTTTTGTGCATTTTTATACAGATAAAATTACTTTCTGTTATTTCGCTTATTTAAAAATACGGCGTTTATTTTGGAGACAAAAGCAAAAAAGGAAAGCGTGATATATTTATTATTGGCCGGGGAGTATTAAGAGGAAATGGTTCTTCGGAACTTGTTTCTGTAAATAGCAACACAGGACATAATTACTACACTTACTATCATGCATTTCATCAGACGGTCCCATGTCGAAGATCTCTTTATGATAAGAGTATCTTCCCATTTGGACAACTTCTAGCTACACTGTACCCTCTGATTTGTTTGGTTTCAGTCAACAAAAATATGAAGAACGTGGTTGTGTCATCTCTACTTATCTAGCTGGCCATATTTTTTATCCATCATGCCTTCCTCTATATTGGTATGGGTTATCTGCCTGCTTTATAATTTTGCATTTTGGCTACATGATCGCACTAACAAAAATGTTATGTTAACTAATTGGCTCTATCACCATATCAAAATGGTGCTGCTACTTCCGATCTCGTGGAAGGGTAAGATCTTTCAAATTTCACGTCACTATACAAAGATGCTGAAGAGATTGATTTAGGACACAAACGTAGGACCTAGGTGGGAAGGGATTTGCTAATGACAATGTTTCGTCAAATTTATTTCATATGTTGCTTGGAAGTTAGCCACTAATTAGGGAGACATAGGACAGAGTCACTTACCTGTCTCTTGGCAATGGAACTATTCAGACTGGTGGGTGCTTCCTTATCTATAACTTCTATACATGATTGAATGGAATGTATAACTAACTAAAGTCTGGCAATCATATTTAAGATAGCTAGGCACAATAATTATTTGTTAAAATTAATACTTTGTTTAAACTATATATGTGCAATGATATTTTAGCAGGTCCTAGAACAGAAAGCTGGTTATGTTATTATTCTTGCCGACTGATCAAGGACCCTGCCGAGGCCATGCATATCTTTTTGCACCTTATCATGATCATCTATAAACGTCATTTTGAAAAAATAATCTTCCAATCCAAAAATCTCTTTTGTAATGCATATGATTGCGTGGTGGCAAGATACAAATTGGTTAATGTATACACACCTGATTCAGAACATTAGATAGTAATGCAGAACATGCAAACAATACTACAAGGAAAAGAGACTTACTTGTTTTTGTTCATGGGGTATATGAGAATAGGGCCACTGGTCTTGTTTCCCAAAATGCCCTTGAAGACGCCCTTATCAAAGTCTGCAATCTTTGATTTTGGGACAAAAGAGATTGAGCCACGGGTGTGGCACTTCCTACAAGCCCTTGGACTGGAGCTTTAACTTCGGCCTTGTGAACCCGGTCCAAGAAGTCCACATAAGGAAGGTCAGTTGTCAACACTGATGCTGGTATGTAGTTTAGTTTCTTCAATAAAGCCCCCACTTCCTACAAAATTAAACACCAATTCCCATTTAAAAACTCACTTCTTCTTTCTTTTTCTTTTAAATTGGTGGCGACTTGAAAGTCTTAGAAATTGCACTTGGCGGGGTTTGAGCACTCGACCTCTCGTATGGAAAGGGGCGTCGAGATGCGGCTTGATTTAGAGCTTTTTCGATTTAAAAACTCACTTCCATATTCAAATTAAAGTGTAGTTTTAAAAATAAAATCAAAGTACTAAAAAAGCAGTTCGTTCTTTCTGTCAGAGGATAACTTCACTTACAACTTGCACTTCTAACTCTTTAATTAACTATTCTAAAACAGCATTATTAGATGCTAATCATATAATACGGTGAGTGGACGAGGTAGATTTACAAGGTTGTTTGAACTAAAATAATGAAAAGTTTGTCGTCAATCTAAGGATCAAATAGGATGCTAGATTATACAAGATCTTCCATGTTTTCTTGTGCATCATAATATTTCATTCCACCATAGAAGAATTAATAATATTCAAAGCATAGTAATAGCAATCATATAACCTAGGAGTTCTATAGGTAGTACCAAGAATGTCACTACAGACTAAATCTAATTAAGAAAAGAAAAGCCTCAAGTATATAATAAATTTGCACAAATCATGGATTGAGAACAAAAAACAGCGATGCGAGTAGGATGTTTCTAACTTATTATTAGTGAAAAAATATTAATTTACTTAAAACAAGTGCTTTGGTGAGGTTGATAGCAATGAGGTCATGAGTAACTACTACTTGCTGGTTTTCCATCATAAAGTAAAACCAACAAATGAATTACAAGGTAATTGTATAACCACAAGTCAATTTCTTCGTCTTTGATATGCTTTAGCATATTATAGGATAGGAGGATCTTCTAATCCCTTGCTCGACAAAATAACCAATCTGAGTTATCGTAAAAACTAAAATGCTCACATAACATCTATAGTATAAATGGCTAGAACCCCGTGAACAGTGATGAACGATTCAATAAGCCCAAATTTCCCATTTTGCCCTCGGGCCCACCTCACTAAGTTGTCTCTTTCCCATTTCTTGCCCTTAAAAAAAAATTAATTTTTTTAAATTAAAAAAAAAATTAATTAAAAAAAAAAACACGTATCCAAGACGGGCTTTTACTAGTCTATATATATGGAATCATTTACCTAAAGGATCTTACTTTTTTTTTACTACAAGATTATTAGACATAATAATATAATAAGAATATCATGTGTTGGACATTGTTTAGGACATCTTTTGGTACCAAGAATCTTGCTACTTTTGTTGTCATTGCTAAAATCCGGTTGCATGTTACACAAAAGGCATTTATAGAACTAATGCATCACTTTCTAGATTCATTTCTTTTCTTTATTCACATGCACCCCATAAACCAGTAGAAGCGACGTTATTATCATTAAGTATGAAAGTTAAAGTATGATTAGTAGATAAATTAGTGTTATACCTGATCAATGGTGTCAGCAGTTGATTGGTCGTAATTTTTCGTGATTTCCAAGCAGTAGAGAACATTTTTACCAGCACCAGCAAGGAAGAGATCTTGACAGGGTTACTTGGTGAAAAGAAGGATGACCTCCAATTGTTAACAAGTCCTTCATCCACTATGACAAAACCCTGCAACATAGTCAAATTTTAGGGAATCCAGGTTGACCATAGAGAGAGATGAGATACTCCTGGTCATGGGTAAAAAGGCTGAGAAGTTTGAATACAAGACCCGGATCCATCTCACCTACAAAAAAAGAAAATTAAATTAAAACAGAATGACCAAAAAAAGGGAGAGAAATTAAAGAAAATGACCATGCACATCACATCAGCAACACTGCCAGCTTTACAAATTGCACTGAAAACACTAAAAATATATGAACCATCAAATATTTTTTTAGGTGTGAAGAGAATAGAGAAATAAATACCCTCTGAGGGAGTTGTCTCAAGGAGCAATTCTAGCCCTAGTACAGATGATCCCAAACTGCTTACCGGAAGCCCTCCAAGAACAGCATGGAATAGTTCAGAGTTTTGAGCTTCTGAACATGTCATCAGCTCTCTCCTTTTCCTGTTGGTCAAACATGTAGCAATATGTAAGCATGACATATTTTTAAATAAGAAAATAAGTGGTAAGAGTAGTCAATTTTAATCCACACAATTAACATACAAATAAGTAAAATAAATATTTTAAAAGCATTTTACAGGCCCGAATATTGGTCATTACTCCTAAACTATGTAATAAATGCTTATTACACACATTTGGATTATGTAACGTGATAATTATTAAATAACTCAAGATACCTGTGACTACATCAAACAGCTCATGGACATTGCTAATTTGGGGGCCATGATTAAAAGAAGCTTTCGGCCACCTGATTCGAGCATTAGAGAGTACCACCTACAGAAAGGTACAAGTACATCTGTCCACGACTTTGGTGCAGAGTCCATACTCTGAGTGTGGACTTGAGCACATCAGATCCAAAAGCTCTCTCCACCCCAGACATCCACGTACATAGAAAGCTTTTTCAAACACCCTCGGCCCAGCTGGCCTCCTCCCCTTAGAACCCAAGCTGGTCACTCCCCCTAAGCGCCGCCGCTCATTTTGGATCACGACTCCATTGCTTGTCTGAGCCTGTCCATTTATAGAATGCCCGTGTCCTCGTGCGGAAACAGGAAGCCGTGAGCCGAGAGTCGTAAGAAGCGCGGACGAGCCGAGCTCACGTCATCAGAGGAAGCTGGATGGAGAACAGCCATCGGCTCAGCGCGGTTCAACATACCAAAAATCAACAGAAGCCGCCTCCACGGCGGCAGCCGAGTCAACGGTAAGCTGACCATCAAGTCCAACCCGCAAAAAAGCTCAGTGGGGTCAGGGTCAATCCGACGGTCGCTATTAAACGACATATAAGCCAAACAGCAAAAAGAAGCTTCGCATAGCCATTACTAATCTAATTGAAAGAAATTTGCAGCGGCGAACGGAAATCTCCGGACACGGCGGAGACTATTTATAGAAATGAGGAGTAAAGGATAAAGGAATTAGGTAAGCGATAATGGGGCTAACGTAAGCCCGGATTACGCTTTAAAAAGATTTACTGCCTAACAGGCTAACTTGCACAGATTCTGGCCTTAATATTGACTCCTTTCTCTCCCAAAGGATTAGACCTTCATTTTTCACGTTATCAGAGAAGTGATGAGGAGGGAATGATACGCGAAATGTAACATAAGCGGATTCTCTCTCTCTCTCTCTATATATATATATATATTCACTCCGTCGCGTGAATGAGGCAACTTTATTTTCTTTTTGGGGCGTTAAATTCGTGAATGGGCGCTGTCGAAAATGGAAAAGAATATTATTATTCCTGTTTCATTTTCTCTCTCTTAACGACTTTTCCTTCATGGCGATTCTACTGCTTACTGCTTATTTATAAAATTCATTCTCTCTACTTTTAT
Source organism: Adenophora triphylla var. japonica (assembly GCA_022495995.1). NCBI lineage: Eukaryota > Viridiplantae > Streptophyta > Magnoliopsida > Asterales > Campanulaceae > Adenophora > Adenophora triphylla. Next base: position 6,725 of record JAFEMH010003341.1, read on the forward strand.
TTAATTTTTAAGTATTCGCAGCATTTTAACATTTTTCGCTTTTACTCTTTCGGTACTTTTTAATTTTAGTAATTTTGCATCAGAGTGTATCAAGGTGGCGTAGAGTCGGAGGGAGTATATCTCTATATCGGTCTTTCTTTCTGCGAAAATAGGTGTTATTTTTGTAGTTTATACGAGACGCAAGTTTTAAAATTTATAGGACAAGGACTTGGTGGTTAGACATGAGGGACTTCACGTGCCGCGTGTGAATCAACACGTGCGATGGAGCTCCAATTAGGGGCCACAGATTATTGATGAATTAAGCTCATATCTATCTCTGTCTATACTCTTTCCGTACCATTGAAATACTTGGGAGTATAAAATAAATTATGACACAAAAATTTTAAAAAAAATGTACAAAAAAAAAAAAAAAAGTGATAGTGTTGTGAGTATAGATAGTTGAATAAAAGAAAAAAAAAGTGAAAGAAAATTGATAATTTGTGTGATTATGATAAGTGAATCTCAATTTTATTTTGAGACTTTAATTACTTTTTGAGAGCGCCAATAAAAAATATATTTTTACATATTATTATTTTATAGTATAAATCACACGCCCCAGCTATCTGATCTGATGAAACGATGTATCAGACGGCGAATTTCCCGATTTTGCCCTCGTACATTTGTCACTTTTCCATTTCTTGGCCAAAAAAAATTTTTTTACAATAATAAAAAAAAAAAAAAAGAAAGCAGCGTGTCGCTTGAGCGGGCAGTATGCTTAGTGGAAGTATGGACATGTACTTAGTGGAAGTATATATAATGGACTTAAATGCATTGAACACTTCAGTCCAATTTTCCCTTCAAAACTTTCTCCTAGCCACAATATTGTCAAGATATATTTTCTCAACAATTCATTCTTTTGAGCATGCTGAGCATTTATTAACAAATAATTAAAGTCATTTAATTTAAATATTCAACACAATAAATGATTACTACACTTGCATTTAAAACAGTTTAGGACTAAAACAATTATTAATGTGGTTTCAAAAAAAAAATGTATTAAACACAAATACAATTAATGTTGAATCAAATTATTGTAAAGAAGTTTATTATTGAAACATTGTAAAGATATATATTCTTTTGACAATATTTTTGAATCTAAAAAGTTTAAAATCTGGAGTCAATTAAATAAATATTCACATGGATGTTTTAAATATATGAAGAGTTTACAATATTAATTTGGGAAAATAGTAATTTTTCAAATTTGAAATCTTAAAATATTTGTTGTAATACAATAAGTATTACTTAATTATTTATAAATTGATTATAAATATCATGAAATAATGATCGAAAAATAATACTCCACTGAGACGGAATAAAAGTGTCGGGCTAGGTTCAGCGTCTGAAGCTTCGGTGTCGGGCATTATTACGGCAATGACATCATCGAGTAGACCGTGCCCAGGTTATTCTGAGGCCCGTGACCAGCCAACAACAGATCGAGTCGACCTGGCTTCGTTTGTCAGGCCATCGTTGGTGGCTAGAACATAGGCTTTGTCCAGACATACGATCTCAATCTCGCTTGTACGAATTCTATCCCCCAGAAGCTAAAATGAGGAAAGAGCGAGTGGCGGCTGGTATCGTAAATCATCCCACTTCCTTTCTCCCCATTTTCATTTTCATCTAGTCTCTTTTTCAAAGAGGAAAATATCTCTTCAAATGCGTTCGATCCTCGAAGCCCTAAAATGAGAACTACGGTGGGTCCTTTCTTTCTTTTGGTGCCCGTTAGAACGACTCTATTGTGTTCCACATGTTTCGGTGATTGTCCACACGAAGTGTCCCGGATGGTGATCTGTGTCTCTTACAGGTACCATTTGCGGATGGGGAGGAGTCGATGTGACGAGGAGGGCTCGCTAAGGGCAGGAGGGCTCACTATGACGAGGAGGGCTCTGTCTTGCGAGGAGAGGGGTATGACGAAATGGGATTTTTGTGCTTGCGACTAAGATTTGCTCCCAAGTTAGCAAAATTTACCTCCCCTAATCCCTACGATGGTTGGATGATTTTTCAAATCATTATTGTTTCGTGTGTTTCCATGTCCGGTAGCACTTCGACGAGGGGGGACATGCTTGGGGATTTTGCTTGGATCTACCCAGAAATGCGAAGATGAGGGGGTGTTGACAAGGAGGAAGATTTTCTCTATTCCCCATTGCCCTTCTGCTATCAAACATGATATTCCCTCACATTGGGAATTTCTAGTCCTTGTAGGCCTCGCTGAAATTCGATCGGTGAATGCACTCGGGGATCCCAATTGCTTAGTAAGACATTTTTGTGTTTCAAAATGCGTTGCGGAGTTTTTAAATACATTGATGTGATTGATGCAAGAGAGTTATGCGGTCAATTTGGGGAGGGGAAGCCCCGGAAGGTCTGCCCCGCAGAGGCGGCATTCCTCCTACGTCTAGGTTTGTCGAGGTGGTCTTCCTCGACCAGCCAAACTGACGAGGAGAGGGTTTGCTATGACGCTACCTCGGTTGCTTGGATTTGTCCACCATGAACGCGATTCATTCGTAGGGGTGGCGTACCCCGTCAATCAATGGTGGAAGAGGTGGTAATTACCCGTTGGTAAGAGAAAAAAGCAGTCCTAGTATTACTGGTGAGTCTCTTTCACAAGAATATTATCTACGGATCGATAGTGATGCTTAGAGGTATGTCCGTTTTCCATTAGGAATAGGAAAGTGAAGGCGATTTTTTCAAGCTATTCGATGGATAATACAGAATCGTTTTTCGTGCAATGTAACGGCGAATGGTGATGCTAAAAACGTTCGGATCGGCCCGAATCCGGCGGTATGTTGTATCTGTATGTTTGGAATAGCTGAAAAAGATAAACAAAACACGTAAACTAAATCGAGGCTTCCTTAGCGTAGAAGAGGTTCCTCAAGGCGTGAGAGTAAGTATTTGTGTGATAGAGAGAGAAATCAATTGACCAAGAATTGAGAGTTAAAAAGATGAGTTATCAAAATAATGCGAATTATGGCTTGAATTTATAGGCATAAGATGTAAGAACATGAATTACAAAAAATGTGTATACTTAATAAATATGAAGTGACATGTAGACGTATATATATATAAATCATTAAAAATAATGTTATTGTAAAGTATAGAATATTAATTAAATGTGTAGAATTCCTGAGTGAGTGAAATTACCTATTTATGATGGGCTGAGAATGGTAATTTCCATATACCGCAATTGAAAAGGGTGTAGTCCGCTTACAGATGAGGTGTGCCATAGATTTTCTCCACTATATACTAGGGAGGCTTACCATCGGCTAGAAAACTACTACACATCATTCTTATATACTCTCTCCATAATCTGAGTTCTAAGAAAGGCATTTTATCATCGAGAAGATCTCGTCTCCCTCCTTCATTTCCTTCTTCTTCTCTTCGCTTCCTTGAAGAAGCGTCATCAGAAAGTATCAAGATGGAATCATCGGTACATGCTTCCGCTCCTTCGTCATTCTTCTGCTTGCTTAATCTAGCAGACTTGAGTGCTTTGGGGTTATTAGAATAGAAATGTTCCAACAATTGGTATCGAGCTCTACTCGTATTCTAGATCAAGTTTGAGTATTATGAAAAAGCCTTCATATTTTATTATGCTTTTAATTCTTAGAAAAAGATTCCATGTTTATCATGTGTTCTTGAATGTGTTATGTTACTCTAATTCGGATTTCTAAGTATTGGCTGTTAAATTTCGATTATAAATTTTTGGTTTTACTTTCAAAAGAATGTCTTTCAATTCCTTAATGTAAAGATTATCCCATTTTTGAACATAGCCACCATCATTGGATGCGTTGTGAGTTTGTTCAAATCACGCATAGCCACACATTTAAAAATGTGTTGTGAGTATGCGGATCTACTTTGCTTTGGTTGAAAATTGATTCATTATTAAATTAAGGATTGATAGTCGAAAATGCGAAAAATTTTGACATTCGAGAACTTTCGGCAGAAACGAACTATTGCCCATTTGCCAATCGTCCAAGGCACCCCATTTGAAACGGCTGCGTTTGAATTTTTTTTTTTGAAAAGGCGGCATCCAACGGTCATGATGCTCGGTCGAGCATCCACTGGGACTCGGCCGGCGCGAGGATCCGAAAGGGATGTTTCTCTGGAGTCTTTTGCTGTTGAGGCACTTTCCTTGACTCGGTCGAGCACGACTTATTTTTTGACCGGATTTTCAAAATTTTCAATATTTTGCTATTTTGGTTAATTTTCATTCATTATTTGAAGTAAAGTATACATTAATTTGTGCCCTAAAGTGTGATTAATTATATGCTTAACAATTTCATTCATTTTTAAACAATATTGTTATGCCAAGTGATTTACGTTTGTTTAGATACGAAATTGGTAAAGTGATGAATGTTTAATATGTGGTAACATGAATTTCCTGAAAGAGGAGATCTTGTTATTGACTAAATATTTGCTATTCAATTACAGGGTAATAATTGAGATAAAACATTTGGTCATTTTGAATACTTTTGAACCATCCCGAAGGAAGAGCGAATTATTTAAAATGAGTTGTTTTATATTCTTTATTCTTAGGGAGTAACAAATACATTAAATGTTAGGACATTTTAATCTACTTGAATCGAAGCCCCCCGAAAAGAAAGGCAAGTATTTGAAATGTGTTATTTAAAGTCATTTATTACCCTAAGATAAATCAAATTATGAGTCAGATTCGCATAAATCGAATTAGTTTTGATGTCGTATGTTGATTATCTTTTGATGAAATTCATGGATATAATTAATCATTATGTAGTTTCTTATACATGTTTTGTATTCATTCTTCGATTCTTATTCCCAATGCCCAGTTTAATAAACGCTTCATCTATTACTACGCAGCATGAACAATGTTACGATGCTTAATAGGACTAACTTTAAAACTTGGAAAAATAATGTAACTTAATGATATTAGGCTACATATGGACATCAATCACGCATTAGGGGAACCGAGTCCACATTTGCTTTCTGCACTCTAAAAGGAAAAACCGTTATAGAACGGAAAAATGTTGATCATGGAAATGCGGTTTCGAAGACATTTTTTGGATAATGTCTACGAGATCGAAAATGCTGAGTTTTCTTGAATTCTTGTGTGGAAACTTGTTTCCATGCGATCCTGAAGGATAACTTGAAAATCTTCGGGAGTACATTATTGAATTATTTCAGTGCTTTCGATCAAACTAAAGGCACTTAAGTTAGAGATTTTGGAAGATTTGCTTTCGTCTTGGCACTTAGTTTTGATCTATCTTCCTCCTCAATTTGATCATTTTGAGGTGACCTATAAATGTCGAAAAGTACTGAAGTGGAATATTAATGAATTACTTTTTCGCACATATGACACAAGAGGAAGATAGGATGAAATATCTTAAATTAGAAAGTACTCTCTTAGCTTGTTGCACTTCTTCTCGTGGGATTAGAGAGAAGAGGAAAGGAAATTGCGAATTCTTGCAAGTAAGAAAGCATAAGGGATCATTTAATGATCATAAAGTCAAGAAATGCTTCTTTTGCAAGGACTTTACTGCATGAAAGAACGACTACAGCTGATAAGTATCGCGAATGGCGAATTCGAGAATGATATGTCATTTGGTCTTGTTTGTACTAAGGCAAATTTGGTTTCAATTCCTTAATATACGTGGTGGTTGTGATTCGGTGCTACTAACTCACATTAGTTCATGTATGCGGGATTGCTGAATTACGAAATCCCCGGTGAAGATGAGAGATACATACATATGGGTCTTGAAAATCCGATTGAAGTTATAGCGCATAGGGACTTTTAGATTAATGTTAAGTACTCACTTATTATTTTGCATAAGTAAATAATACATTCATATGTACCCGTTCTTTAGATGCAAAATTTAATATCTATCACGAGTTTTGGACAAGGAAGGTTACTCTTTGTTCTTTTAGTAATAATAAATGTGATCTTTATTTTAGAATTTCAAACTTGTCGAGTACTAGTACTTTGTCGAATATCGATAAACTTTATTTTACTTGACCATGGAACGATCAAGAAAATGGAATAGGAGTCTCATAATAATGAAACCAAAACTAAAGGCCTTAAGCAAAAGTTATCAAGTGAAAGTTCTTGTATTTTATGGCATAGGCGTTTGGGTCATATCTCCCGAAGGGAGAGTTGATAAAAGCTTATGTCGGAGGGAATCCTAAAAGCAAACTTGATACTCCGGATATAAACTTTTACATTAAAGTGTCTTAAAGAAAAGATTTACAAACATTAAAGGAAATAGGATCTTTGTAGAATATCAAGCGTCTTGGAACTAATTCATATGAATATTATATGGATCATTCACTACTCCCGCTTAGTGGAATGGTCGACAATATTTCATTACATGTTGCGTGGATGATTACTCTCGTTATGGATACATTATTTTCTTCATGTAAAGTCTCGATCATTTAGACGTTTTCAAGTCTTTTTTAAGGCATAAGAAAGACTATTAAGAACGTTAAATCCGATCATGGTGGTAGAAAACTACGGACGGTATAACTTATTGGGTGAATAACTTGTCCAAGGGTCCCTTTATATTTTTTCCTATTATCTTGAAGAGTGTGGGATTGTCCACTACGCTACACCGCCCGTAAGCCACAGGAAAAACCTAGCGTAGTGTAGTGGAGAGACATAATAGAATCCTTAAGGATATGGTAAGAAGTATGTTTTCTTGTACTTCTTTACCTCACTCATTATAGGCGATGCATTAAAGAAGCGCTTTACTTATATTCTCAATAGAGGCTTCAAAAAGCTACCGAGCAGAAATGAGGCTCTATTATGAATTATGGACCCAGAATAAGAAATCGTCATTAAATCATCTTCAGTGTTTGGGGTTGTCAGTAGAAGCTAGAAGCCTGAGCCTTATAGACCCTAACAGAAGGAAAGTTGGACGCTGGAAGACCATTAGTAAGATTACTTTTGTATGATATCTCTCAAAGATCTGAGGGGATATGAAAGATTTTATGACCAAAAAATTAGAACTTTTTTTCGAGGGTACCGATGCTAGGTTCTATTTTGAGGATGTTGAGATTTAGTGAGAGAAAAGGTAATAATTTTGAATTTGAAGAAGTTGGAGGAACCACTCTATATTCACTTCCAAGCTTTAGTTCTGTTGTAAATCAAGTAATTGCACGAAATTCAACAGAACATACAATTGAAAGATATAGACTCCCACGTAAATAACGGACTGAAACATGAAAATGTTGGACATGAGAAATTCCAACAACCTCCAAAATGAAGATGAGCCGGTGCCCTTAAGGAGATGCTACTAGAGAAAGAAGAAAGTGTTATTCCGGATATTTATAGATAAGAGTATCTTAGCGAAGAATGAGGACACCTTAGGTTTAGTGGGAGATGAACCAATCACCTTCCGTGAAGCCATTAATAGTCATAATTCTCATAAGTGGATCAATGTCATTAATGAGGAGTTAAAATCAATGAAAGACCCAATGACATTTGGGATCTTGTATCATTACGAAGATGTAAAGAGCTTATTGGTTGTAAAATGAATTTTTAAAACCAAAAAGAATTCACAAGGTGATGTGGAAAGATATAAGGCACGTCTTTGTTGCTAAAAGGGATTTACTTTCCGAAAGAAAGGCATTGATTATAAAAAAAATATTTCTCTACGATATCTTCTATAAACTCTTTTTAGATCATTTATGGCATTAGTGGCACATTTATGATCTTGAGAACTGTCATCCCTAATGAATGTAATGACGGCTTTTTCAATTGAGACATTGAGAAAACCATCTATATGAAGAAATCGAAATGGTGAGCGGTCGATTCGAATCAAACTAATCAAATCTAATTTGTAAACTTAAAGAAATCCATTTATGGCCTCGAAGCAAGTTTCACGTCAATGGTATTTAAAATTTTATCAAGGATTATTCTTTCATTTGATTTTGAAACGAATCTTGAGTGAAGATTGTGTATACCATAAGTTCGATGGGAAGTAAATTTATAATTTTGATCTTATATGTGGATGATATTTTTGCTTGCTAGTAATGACATTAATCTCTTAAAAGGAAGCTAAGAAATTTCTTTCAAACAAGAATTTGGAAACTAGAAAGATCTTGGTGAAGTACTCCTTTGTATTAGGAATCCAAATTTAGCGTGATGCGCTCATGTGAAATTTTTGGGATTATCACAAAAAGAGTTATATTGAGAAAGAAAAGTCTTACTGAAAGGTTTAGCATGCAAATTTGTAAACCACTTGACACCCTTGTTTCTAAAGGTGACAAATTTTGTCTCGAACTATGTCCTAAAATAATTTTGAATTCAAGTATACATAGGAAAATATCCTTTATACACCGGCGGCATTAGAGAAGCTTAATGTATGCGCAATGCATTTATTATTGGGATGCTTGAGTCGATGCAGAAAGCAATTCGGAAAAGAAAGAACATTAGAGTCGCATCGAAAAGAATGATGAAGTACTACTATAAAACACATTAAACTACATGCTTATGTATACAAAATCGAAGATCATTTTGAGATCATTAGGTATTGGATACTATTTTTATTGGATGTGAAGATGTCGAAAAAAACATCGTATGTTTATATCTCTTGTTGAAGAGAAATAAGTATAAAATGATCAAATAGAATATACTGACTTATAGGAACAAAACTCACATGGTAAACGGATTCGTGTTTTATAAAGCGGTTATTTCTTTTGATGTTTCCACCGAGCATATTGCTCAAATACAGGTGAAAGCGACTTTTGATAATGCATAGTATAGTGGGAGTTTGTGTTTCAATGCTTTATTTGCTATTTGTTTTATTCATATTGATCTCATTTAGTTAATTAGGACTAGTTGATGGAATATATATACATGTTTTAAACTATATTCATTAAGTTTTCCCATCTTGCTACACACATCTATACTTAATCTATGTCATTTAGTTGAACATATATATGTGATTAATGTGGGTTTAGTTAGAATCAATCTACAACGATTTGCGCAATTTAGTTCTTATACTTGTATGCAAACTAATGGGCCGAGATTGTTTAAGATAATGACAATGAAAGCATACATATGGATTGTCATTTACATTATGGAATATGATTTTATGAGAATTTGTTAAAGTATAAACACATGTTTGGGCAATCCAAGTGGGAGATTGTAAGAACATGGATTTAACGCAAAATGTGTATACTTAATAAATATAAGTGACGTAATATAGACGTACATGTATAAATCATTAAAATAATATTATTGTAAAGTATAGAATACTAATTAAATGTGTAGAATTTTCTAGATGGAAATTACCCATTTATGATGGGCGAATGGTAATTTCACCACCGCATTGAAGGGTGTAGTCCGCTTGATGAGGTGTCATTGTTTTTCTATATATAGAGGCTTACCATCGGCCCTAAAAATTACTACATCATTCTTATATACTCTCTCCATAATCTGAGTTCTAAAGAAGGCATTTATCATCAAGAAGATCTACATCTCCCTCCTTCATTTACTTCTTCTTCTCTTCCTTTCTTGAAGAACGTCATCAAATATCAAGATGGAATCATCAGGTGCATGCTTGGCTCCTTCGTCTTCTTCTCTTACTTAATCCTAGACTTGAGTGCTTTGGAGTTATTAGAATAGCAATGTTTTGACATAGGATTGTAGAGTCCATATTTGATTAGGAAGTTGTGTGAGAGGAGGTTATAATCCTAGTGTGATTATAACTTCCCACAATCATTGTTTGCGTAGGATTATGTAATAACATTCTGCACGTGCGCATAATGGGGTACACCCCTCGACATGTCTTTGCTTAGTCGGCTGAGTTGGCCTGTAGAAGAAAGGAGTAAGGATATGGAAGCCTATTTCCTTGTCATGGATGACAATCTAGAAAGGTCTACTCGTCTTTTGGTGAAGCCCTCGTCGGCTTCGTTTGATACCTTTCTCGGCATATGAAAATGTATTATGTGCCTTAGTTATTATTTGATCTGATATGTTTAGGTCGAAATAGTGGGAATGACGAGTAACCATAACTATGACAGGTAGGGAAGTCATTCCATTTATCTTAATTGAGACACTGTATGAATTATATTTTGGGCTCAATTCATTGGACCTTACCACTGTTATTACCCACATTTGTAACTCAATTTATACCGTTCATAAAGACATTTCTTAAACGTAAATAAGTCAAAGTCAAATACTATATTTATTACATGACATAAAATAGTGTTATGGATGCGAGACACAAGCAATATATTCAGTTACGGAACTAGAAAATTTATACAGAGAGAGAGTGAGAGGCAAAAATTTTGAATATAAAACATTACAAGGTGTGTAGTATAAATCTAGCACAAATTGGCAAATATATTAGGTAGGGCAATATTTTCTTTACAGAAAGTAGGCAAAATTGATAAATATCACTACATTGGTGGTAAAATATTAAGACTCTTTTGATAGCCTGTTAGGATTAGCTCGTATTAATAGGGAGGAGGTTATTAATCAGGGAATTAATAATATCACCCTTTTTTAGGATAAATAAGAAGGGAATAAGCGTAAAATCTAAAGGAGAAACGCGTTTATCCATAAGTTATGGAGAAACGGGTTACGGGTATCCAGAAGCTATTGAAAGAATATTCGAAACTTTTTGTATTGGCGTGACCTTGTCCCATGGTTATACGGATATCGGTCTGAAAGGTTACGGATATCCAGAACCTTTGAAAGGATATCCGAGGAAGGCTTATGAAAGTGATATCCGAGGCAGCCTTCAAAAATGATATCCGAGAAACTTTCAAAATGTTTACGGATATTCATTTGATGGTTTTCTGGATATACGATTTGAAAGGTTTAAGGATATCCGAAGCCTTCAATAAGCATTTTACGGTCTTGGCCTTGGATTTGGCTTCAAATATGTTTTACGGATATTCATTTGATGGTTTTACGGATATACATTTGAAGGTTTTACGGATATCCGGAAACTTCAATAAGCAATTTGTGGTCTTGGCCTTGGATTTGGCTTCAAATATGTTTCTAGATATCCTTGAAGGCTTACGGATATCCGTTCAGAAAGCTTGAATATCCCAGAACCCTTTGGGGCGATATCCGAAATTTTCTTGGTTATCAAACGTATAGTTTCGGCTATTAAACGCGTTTACTCCATAGTTATGGAGAAACGCGTTTCTCAGCAGAACTACTCGGGAATAAGAGGTGTTCGAGATATTTATCTGGGTTGTACTTTTGGATAATTACTACGATTGCATTTAATCTCCCAAATATATTTTTATTGGACTAATAATCATGATCCGATCGTTTATCGACATGCTCAACGCCCTAAAAAGGGAGGAAATCTACATTTTGCTGAATGTGGCTCAGTTTTGCTGAATGTGGCTCAGCCGGTGATCAATACAAAGCATCTCACCGTCTATTAAGTATAACTAACTGAATTTATGATTTATGTTAGTAGGAGATTAGGGATGGAGGCCCAAAAATAATACTCCCTCCGTTTCATTTTCATTTTCAAGTCCTCTTTTCGCTTTTGATTCGTTAAACTTTCAAGAGTCTCTTCTATAAATGACAAGTTTTGAACAGTGTTTCGAGCATTTATACTCTTATAATTAAAATATATTTACAAAATAATTATTTATTATATCCTTATAATGTTAACGTATTTAAAAAATCAATCATTAACTTCTGTTCTCTATTCCACATTTAACTTTATATTCTCTCTCCTCTGATCTTCTACTCATTTCTGAAAAAATCAATCATTAATTATTGTTCACTCTTGTATTTAACTTTTACATTCTCTCTCCTAATCTTTTACTCACTTACAATTCTTTATTCATTTTTAAAAAAATTCTTAAAAAAGTGAAATTCAATACCAAAACCATGAGAGACGTAGGGAGTAGTGAGTAGTAATTGTATTCTTGGGGAACTTTAGCAGCCTCGGTGTGGGGAGTTCAACTGCGGCGTTGTAGGAGGGCTCCGCCAGGGCGGGAGTATAAGGGAGTCTTTGCCGCTTTGGGCGGATTTGGGCATATCCGCGATTTATCAGTGCTAGGGCTGTGGGGCAGGAAGCTAGTGGTCCAGGACTAACTCGGCGAAGCTGAAAAACCTGGGTATCAAAAAAAAAAAAATAATAAATAAAAAAATAGTGAGTAGTAGTTGTTTTGAAGATTGGCCAACAGCAACACCTTGCTTGACTGACTCAATAGTACCCTCTGTTTATTCTACAAATTATGCATTTTTCATTGGGTGTTTTATTACGAATTGCAAATTTTTTAAAATGACAAAGAATCTTTCTTATTCTCTCTCTTTCTCTCTCTACGTTATTTTTAATACTCACAACACTATTATATTATAATTTCTTCTACTCATTCTCTCTCCTATTTTACTTTTCTGTTCATAGCATTTATATCATTATTTTTTTTAATTAAAACAGAAATAGTAATCGTGCGATTTGTAGGGAGGCGGAGGGAGTAGTTGTATTTGAGTCATGCTTTCATTTTCTTCTTATTCTATTTAATTTTCATTTATTGTCAAGACAAAAATGTTGCAAAAAGAATATTTTAAATGACAAGAATGTACTTATCAGACATTCCACATGGGCCTAATTCTGTCAGTCGCCCATGTGTAAAACGCTTGGGCCCCAGCTATTGAGTCCAGCCTGGAGCACGGACAAATTAGCATTTACTCCCTCCGTTCCACACCACCAAGTTTTTTTTTGTGAATTTCACGTTTTTTTTAAAAAAATTGAAATAGGATAGAAGATTAGAGAAAAGAGAATGTAAAATTAAATGTGGGATAGGAAATATTCCGCAACGTCCCAATCTAAATATCACTACTTTTATTTTTGGTTGTGCCGTTTAAAATGTCTCAACCCAAAAAGAAATTTTTATTATTTTTTATTTGTGGGACCATCATGATAAATGTCCATTAGCTGCATCTCTATCCGAGCAGCTTTCTTTTATACATCGCTTTCATACTCATAGCGTTTATTTAATATCTGGCTTTTTACATTATACTATATATTTATTCCTTAATTCTCAGTGTCGAACTCATTTTTGAGAAATTTAGATTGGGATGGAGGAGTAGTAGTTAATAATTGGTTTTTAAAGTGGGTAGAAGATTAGAGAAGAGAGAATGTAAAAGTTAAATGTGGGATAGAGAATAGTAGTTAATGATTTTTTTTATTTTTTTGTAAATATGTTAACTTTATAAGAGTATAATGAATAATTTTTTGTAAATATCTTGGTACTCTTACTTGCAGTGTCGATAGCATTGACAGTATGAATTTGATCGCTCCTATAAAAGTGTATAACGTATTCTGCGATAGGGAGGATGGAGAGATCGATTGCCTTAATGTATGGTTAAAATTTTATATCATCACTTACGAAGCCTTGCTTGTTTTGAACTTAATAGTTAAATTGATTAACCCGGTGAAAGAATGATTTTTTTTTGTTAAACTACAATCTCAATATTTGATTCAAGCTCACGAAAGGATTCAAAAATGTTATAAACTTTATGGGATGGAGGTTATATAAAACTAACAAAAATGAATTTCGTTAAATTTTAAGCAAATTTGTTAACAGAGTGAGAACATTTTGTAAAATGTAAAAGTTCAGTAAGAACATTTGAAAAAACATAGTTCAGTGAGAACGTTTTGAAAAATGTTATAGTTCGATGATGAAAATATGATTTTTGCCAAAAATTAAAAAACAAGTGAATAAAGGAAACTGCTCACTGTCAGTCCTTAGATTAGAGTTAAAAAAGAAATAAAATCGTTTAGTAATAGCCATTAGATAAAGGCGGTTATGGATTAATCTAGACCCTTCTTTATCTAAAGTCAATAGAAAATTATTTTTGAGTTTTCTTCATTCTATTGCCCCCATCAACACTCGCTTTCCTCATTCCTGTTAACCCTCTCGTTCCCAACTTACTTTCCTCTTTTTGTGATTCTCAACTCAACTCAGTACCCTCTTCTCGATAACCTTGTCTACCCATATAATACTAAGTAAAAAAAAAGTTATATCATCACTCGAAGCCTTGCTTGTTTTGAACTTAATAGTTAAATTGATTAATCCGGTGAAAGAAAGCAATTTTTTTGTTAAACTACAATCTTAATATTTGATTCAAACTCTGAAAGGATTCAAAAATGTTATAAACTTTATGGGATGGAGGTTATATAAAACTAACAAAAATGAATTTCGATTTAAATTTTAAGCAAATTTGTTAACAAAGTGAGAACATTTTGAAAAATGTAAAAGTTCGGTGAGAACATTTTTAAAAAATGTTATAGTTCGATGATGAAAATAAGGTTTTTGTCAAAAATTAAAAAAGAAGTGAATAAAGGAAATCGCTCACTGTCAGCCCTTAGATTAGAGTTGAAAAAGAAATAAAATCTTTTAATAATAGCCATTAGATAAAGGCGGTTATGGATTAATCTGGATCCTTCTTTATCTAAAGTCAATAGAAAATTATTTTTGAATTTTCTTCATTCTGTTACCCACTTTGACACTCATTTCCTCATTCCTGTTAACCCCTCTCGTCCCCGACTTACTTTCCCTCTTTTTTGGCAATTCTCAACTCAACTCGATGCCCTCTTCTCGATAACCTTGTCTACCCATATAATACTAAGTAAAAAAAAAGTTATATCATCACTAGAAGCCTTGCTTGTTTTGAACTTAATAGTTAAATTGATTAATCCTGAAAAGAAAGCAATTTTTTGTTAAACTACAATCTTAATATTTGATTCAAACTGCGAAAGGATTCAAAAATGTTATAAACTTTATGGGATGGAGGTTATATAAAACTAACAAAAATGAATTTCGTTAAATTTTAAGCAAATTTGTTAACATAGTGAGAACATTTTGAAAAATGTAAAAGTTCGGTGAGAACTTTTTGAAAAATGTTATAGTTCGGTGATGAAAATATGATTTTTGTCAAAATTAAAAAAGAAGTGAATAAAAGGAAATCGCTCCTTTATCGGCCCTTAGATTAGAGTTAAAAAAGAAATAAAATCGTTTAATAATAGCCATTAGATAAAGACGGTTAGGGATTAATCTGGACCCTTCTTTATCTAAAGTCAATAGAAAATTATTTTTGAATTTTCTTCATTACATTACCCCACCAACACTCGCTTTCCTCATTCTGTTAACCCCTCTCGTCCCGACTTACTTTCCTCTTTTTTGGCAATTCTCAGCTCGACTCGAGTACCCTCTTCTCGATAACCTTGTCTACCCATATAATACTAAGTAAAAAAAAAGTTATATCATCACCCGAAGCCTTGCTTGTTTTGAACTTAATAGTTAAATTGATTAATCCGATGAAATAAAGCAATTTTTTTGTTAAACTACAATCTTAATATTTGATTCAAACTACGAAAGGATTCAAAAATGTTATAAACTTTATGGGATGGAGGTTATATAAAACTAACAAAAATGAATTTCGTTAAATTTTAAGCAAATTTGTTAACGGAGTGAGAACATTTTTGAAAAATGTAAAAGTTCGTGAGAACATTTTTGAAAAATGTTATAGTTCGATTGATGAAAATATGGTTTTTGTCAAAAATTAAAAAAGAAGTGAATAAAGGAAATCGCTCCTTGTCGGCCCTTAGATTAGAGTTAAAAAAGAAATAAAATCGTTTAATAATAGCCATTAGATAAAGGCGGTTATGGATTAATACGGACCCTTCTTTATCTAAAGTCAATAGAAAATTATTTTTGAATTTTCTTCGATGCAGTACCCCCGCTGACACTCGCTTTCCTCATTCCCTTCATGTTAACCCCTCTCGTCCCCGACTTACTTTCCTCTTTTTGGCAATTCTCAACTCAACTCGGTACCCTCTTCTCGATAACCTTGTCTACCCATTATAATACTAAGTAAAAATAAAGTTATATCATCACCCTAAGCCTTGCTTGTTTTGAACTTAATAGTTAAATTGATTAATCCGGTGAAAGAAAGCAATTTTTGTTAAACTACAATCTTAATATTTGATTCAAACTACGAAAGGATTCAAAAATGTTATAAACTTTATGGGATGGAGGTTATATAAAACTAACAAAAATGAATTTCGTTAAATTTTAAGCAAATTTGTTAACAGAGTGAGAACATTTTGAAAAATGTAAAAGTTCAGTGAGAACATTTTGAAAAATGTTATAGTTCAGTGATGAAAATATGGTTTTTGTCAAAAATTAAAAAAGAAGTGAATAAAGGAAATCGCTCACTACACACTTAGATTAGAGTTAAAAAGAAATAAAATCGTTTAATAATAGCCGTTAGATAAAGGCGATTATGGATTAATCTGAACCATTCTTTATCTAAAGTCGATAGAAAGTTATTTTTAGCTTTCTTCATTACGTACCCCCAGACACTCGCTTTCCTCATTCCTGTTAACCCTCTTGTCCCCAGCTTACTTTCCTCATTTTGGGCAATTCTCAGGCCAGCTCGGTACTCTCTTCTCGATAACTTTGCTGCCCGCGTAAAATACTAAGTAAAAAAAAAAAGTTATAATTCTGCGAAATAAAGGGAACGATCGGATCTACGCACTTTTTTTTAAAAGTATATTACAAAAGTAACCAAAATCCATGTCAGTTAATTTATATTTATTTTTCTACACACTTTTATTTTTAAAAAATTAATTAATTTTATATTTATAAAAATATGTCAAAATTTGATTGAGTTAATAAAAAATCATATATTACAAAAGTAATCAAAATCCATGTCAGTTAATTTTATATTTATTTTTCTACACATTTTTATTTTTAAAAAAATTAATTTATTTATATTTATAAAAATATGTCAAAATTTGATTGAGTTGATTCTGCAAAATAAGGGGAGCGATCGTATCTACACACTTTTATTTTTAAAAAGTATACTTCCTCCGTCCCAATAAAAGCTTCACTAATTACCCAAAATGGCGTCCCGTTAGAAGCTTCACCTTTTCTTTTTTGGCAAAAAATCTTTACTATTTCCTCCACTCATTCTCTCTCCTACATTATTTTAATACTCACAACACCATTATAATTTACTATTCCCTCCACTAATTCTCTCTCCTATTTTCAAATTACACTCACAACATTTCCCCCCCCATTTCCATAATTTGCGTGCCCACCCAAAAGGGTGAAGCACTTATTGGGACGGAGGGAGTATTACAAAAGTAACCAAAATTCATGTTAGTTAATTTTATATTTATTTTTTTTACACATTTTTATTTTTAAAAAATTAATTAATTTTATATTTATAAAATTATGTCAAAAATTGATTGAGTTGATTATGTGAAATAAAGGGAGCGATCAGATCTACACATTTTTATTTTTTAAAAGTATATTACAAAAGTAACCAAAATCCATGTTATTTAATTTTATATTTATTTTTCCACACACTTTTATTTTAAAAAATTAATTAATTTTATATTTATTTTATGACAGTTTCTGACTATTGAATTGAATTAATCCTGGCGGTTTTTAGTCTCTTGTCAATGAAATTTTAGAAACCGCCTAATATTAGCCATAGAATCTTAACAGTGAAAACGAATCTAATGGTTAAAAATAAAGAAGAAAAGAAATCATTCAATGAAGACCGTTGGATCAGGTAGTTATGGGCAAATCATGGCCACTCTTTATCCCTAGTCAATAGGCGGTTATTTTCGCTCTATATTGTATATTATACTAGTGCTCTTACACGCGATGACACGGTGACAGTATGAATTCGGTCGGTCCTATAAAAATGTATAACGTATTCTAAGATAGGGAGGATGGAGAGGTCGATTGCCTTAATGTATGGTTAAAGTTTTATATCATCACCCGAAGCCTTGCTTGATTTGAACATAATAGTTAAATTGATTAACCTGGTGAAAGAATGCAATTTTTTTGTTAAACTACAATCTTAATATTTGATTCAAGCTCTGAAATGATTCAAAAATGTTATAAACTTTATGGGACGGAGGTTATATAAAACTAACAAAAATGTATTTCGTTAAATTTTAAGCAAATTTGTTAACAGAGTGAGAACATTTTGAAAAATGTAAAAGTTCAGTGAGAATATTTGGATTAGACGTAGAATTTTAGAAACCGCCTAATATTAGTCGTAGCATCTTAACAGTGAAAATGAATCTAATGATTAAAAATAAAGAGGAAAAGAAACATTTTCTTAATTCCCATTTTATCATTATTCTTTTTTCGTAACCCCAACTCAACCCATTAATCATATAAATAATTAATAATAATTATAATCCATAACTCATCCCCTATCCTATTTTTACCCAAGGTTCGAAACAAAAACTTAAGTAATCATGACGAATAATTGATTTAGGTACAAACGTTTTTCTAAATTTTTTTTTTGAAAAATTCTAAATTCGTTTAAAAACTTAATTATATATAATAGTAATTATTATGTTAAGATACACTCCTTAAATAAATGATTCTAATAAAATAAAAGAGAAAAATAAATAAATCAAATTGGAATACACATAAATAAAAAAGAAAAAAATACCCAATTTAAATATTTTTTTGAAAGAAAGAGTATATATAAATCCTAAACTTTTTTTAAGGAGTATACAAAATAATTAAAAAAAACAAAAAAATGAACATTTATTTATAATCGATTTTTTACGTAAAAAATCTTAAGTCATCTGCAAAAAGAAATAATAGTTAAAAGGGAAAATAGGAAGGAGAAAATGGAAAAGGAGGGCGGGAGAATTTGAGCTGTTGGATCACTTTTCTAACTTTAAATCTGAACCACCACTTATGTGGTAGATAATAATTAAAAAAAAAACAAAATATAATTTCTAAAATCATTTTTTTGAAATATTCTAAAATAGTTCAAAAACTTAATTATATATAATAGTAATTATTATGTTAAGATACACACCTTAAATAAATGATCTTAATAAAATAAAAGAGAAAAATAAATAAATCAAATTGGAATGAATATAAGTAAATAAAAAAATGACGAAGCTCACGTTATCTCACCGAAAAACCGATTATAAATAAATGATCATTTTTAGTTTTTCAAATATGTAATGAACTAAGATTAGAATTTGGATTAGACGTAGGATTTTATAATAATTATAATCCATAACTCATCACCTATCATATTTTTACCCAAGGTTCGAAATAAAAAACTTAAGTAATCATGACGAAAATTTAATTTAGGTACAAACATTTTTCTAAAATCATTTTTTTAAAGATTCTAAAATCGCTTAAAAACTTAATTATATATAATAGTGAACATACCAAAAGTGTTGAGTTGGGCCAAGAGAGTAAAGCCCAACCACAGGCAGCCGTGGCCTCCACATTCTTGATGAGTCAGGCCCAATTAGCATAAGGCCCAAGGCCCAGTAACAACATCAGTCGACCTAAGCTCATCGTCCGACCTCCAAGGTCCCGACCTAGCCTGGTCCGATTCTACGATCCATGCTCTAATTCGGGCACGATCCAGCTCTACCCGCCAATAAGGTCGACCTAACTTCGAATGGCGACCTCGACCTAATAAGCAAGCGTCGACCTCACTGATGCAGACGCATGTGCTTCGAATATTTCTATAACCGATTCCCTATAAATCAGGAGCCTATCCAGGACACGTTCCCATGACATGTAACTGTCCCATGAATCACGGAGCTCATGTAGCCCCACCAAAAATAACCGCACTCATCCACTATAAATACTTCATCACTACCACGGTTATAAGGTAACTGCAATTTTGTTATCTGAATTATCTTTATTCAATACATTTTTGCTCTCCAATTCATATACTTACTCTCACGCCCGAGGGTCTAAGCCGGAGACACATCCGGCTAGTCGTGGGTTCTGGTTTTCAGGTCAAGGAGCCAAGTGATCAGTCCTGCCACGTGGAGGAAGATTGATAAGCACATTTCCTGCGGCATCAGTTTGGTTCCATTGCCGGGAAACGTGCACATCTTGACCTCGAAAGTTTTCTCAACCTACAATCATGGTGACTTCGGATGGACATGTATCTGAGGCCTCACTCGGGCACGAAGAAGGAAACAATAACACAAATGCGAATACTGGAAACGCTAACTTGCCTCCTCCCCCTCCACCGCGTCAACATGCTAGGGCAACGCGATCTAACAGTGTGGCTGATGGCAGGGGATTGCCAGATGGAAGGAGAGATAAGCGGCCTATGGAGGGGCAAGGAGTTCCACCTCCTCTAAAGCGTCCAACCGGACAAATGAATGTTGGAAATAGGGCAGGTCCCTCATCCAACCCACTGAGCAGAAAAGAAATGCTGATGGAGCGAGCTCAGATTCTGGCCGAGTTATTGGCAATGGAGGAGGCAGAACAGGCGGATAGAAGGTCAGAGAGGGTGGCTCCCTCTCAGGTTTCAAATAGGGAGCATGCTAGGAGTGCTCGCCCAAAGGAGACTGTGGGACAGAATGTTGACCAAAGGATGGTTGTGCGGCCTCAATCGCCTATCCATGTCCCAAGTGACGATCTGAGGGCCAGTCTCGACAGAAATAGAGAGCAAGAGGCTCGGTCAGGCACGAGGACACGGTTGGAAGCTAGTCGGAGCTTAAGGAGATCTCCAAAGAAAGACGCAGAGGTCACAATCCTACGAGGGACCGAAATGGGCGAAGGTCGCCTATAAGGGATGACAGCGCAGTCGCCGATCGCAAATGGTGAGCGCGATTCGCCCGTAAGGGAGGATAGGCGCGGGTTGCGAAACTAGGTCGAGTTAGGTCGCCCTCTCACCAAGACGGAAGGAGCGGACAAGTGACTCCCCTAGGAGTGAGAGAGCGAGAGATCCAACGATGTCCCTCCAAATAAGCATGACAACCCGAGATGCTAGGGAATGGCCGGTATGGAAGAGAAAGTTCGAGCAATGGGAAGCCGAAAAGAAAGGCGTCTTGGAAAGGTCGAGCACAAAGATTTTGCTCTTCGTCCCTTATCTAAGGAATTGATTGACCGTCGCCCTCCTCCCGGTTTTAGATTGCCTCTCCTAGAGAAGTATTCAGGTGCAACCAATGCTAAGAGCCACATACAGCACCTAGAAGCAACCATGTGCTTTGTCTCCAATGAGGACGACATGATGTGCAAAGCGCTCATCAGCACACTCACAGGGGCAGCCCTTACATGGTTCAATGGTCTGGCAATGGGGTGCATCTCGACCTGGACCTATATGAGAACAAAGTTTTTAGATCGCTTCTCGACTGCTGGAGCTCGGAAGATGACTGTCACCGATCTCAACAACCTGGTGCAAGGAAAAAATGAAAGCTCAATGAGCTACTACACCAAGTTTAAAGAGATGGTCGACAAGATAGAGGAGGACCTCACATACAGGGAGGTGATCAATTGCTTCAGGAGTGGAATTTCCTCGGCGGACATGGATTACGAGCTAACAGTTTGAACGGTCACTACTCGAAAAGAGTTATTTGAAAAGGCCTATAACATAGCATTGGCCGAGGAGAGAAAAGAAGAGAAGAATGGGAAAGGCCCCAAGACTGAGGTCGCTGATGATAAGAAGGACTCAGCCAAGAATGGGGGAAACAACAAGAATGGTAAGAACAGGACCAGGGCGACAGAAAAGGTGCCTGAGGCTTTCACTCCCCTAACGGTGAGCCGAACTGAGATTATGAATGCGGTGGAGCTGACCCCACCTGCCCCAATGAACCCAGCAAATAAGTTCAGAAGGGACAACTCCAAGTACTGCGAGTACCACAAGGATACAGGACATACCACAGAGGATTGCAAGAGCTTAAAACGTATAATTCAGAGAATGGTCGAACAAGGTAGGCTCGACGCATATGTTAAAAGGCCTCAAGGCGGTGGAGGTGAGCGACCTGCAGGTGGACATCAGGAACCAAGGCAGCCTAGACTGAATCTGGGTGTTATTACTGAGCAAACCAGCAACACAGCCATCAAACATAAGATCTTTCAGCTCAACAAAGCCCCACATGTGCCACCAAGGAGCCACGTTAGAGATGAGGTGATCAGCTTTTATCCTCACGAGCTACCAACTAATATGGCGGCTAGAGAGCAAGTTCTCGTCATCTCAGGTCTCATTGATGGATGTACGACGACCAGACTCTTAGTCGACACGGGGGCCTGCAAGGATATTCTGTTCTATAAGACATTCCAAGAGATGGGTCTCTCAAACGAGCAGCTCGAAAGGTATGATGGCAGATTGGAGGGCTTCACAAACCACCGAGTTGATCGGAGGGCGAGATTGAAGTGGATGTCGACCTAGGACAGCATCCCTACAGGATCGTGTCTAAGGTAAAATTTATCGTCATAGATATCAATAGTGATTATGCTGCTATTCTTGGAATCCCTGGCCAGGTCGCACTTGGAATGGTGGCCTCAATCCCCCATCAACGAGTTAAATTCCCCACACTAGCTGGAGTCGGCTGTGTGCAAGTCACAGCTCGAGCGTATCTTGATCATGTACTTCGTGAAAGGAAAAAGAGAGAGCTAGAGATTGAGACCGCAGAAGGATACTTAAAGTTGTCTCAGTCAGTCACCAAAACTACTCGACTATCTACAATCACCATTGTGGAAGAGTCGACCTATCGCTCACATGACGAGATCATGACTGAGTCGACACGTCACTCTGAAACCACCATGGTCGATCCGGATACAGTTATGGACGACCAAGTCTCCATAGGTAAGTTATGCCTCCAGATCGACAATAACTCGGGGGCCACCACCAGTGAGACTGTAGATAAACTAGATGGGATAATTGCTGAGGAAGCTCCCCACTTGGGAGCCGAGGAAAGGAAGAGGGTCAGAGAGATCATCATCGAGACCCTGCAGTTCAGAGATTGTCCAGAGCTAGAAGCTGTGGACGAATTGGAGTCAGTAATCACCAACCCAGCCTATCCCGAGCAGAAAATTCAGATAGGGAAGCAGCTGTCACCTGAAGAAAGGTTAGAGATTGTCGAGTTGCTCAAGGAAATCAGTGATGTCTTTGCATGGCGAGTTGAGGACATGAAAGGGATCAAGGAGGAGGTCGCGGTTCACAAGCTGGAAGTCAACCCGACCATTAAGCCAAGGCCCCAGAAATTAAGGAACTTCGCTCGTGACAAAGAGGAAGCCATCAAACACGAGGTACAAAAACTTTTGAGTGCAGGTATAATCAAGGAAGCCACACACACGACCTGGTTAGCCAATGTGGTCATGGTGAAGAAGTCAAATGGCAAGTGGAGAATGTGTGTCGACTTCACCAACCTCAATCTTGCCTACCCAAAGGACAGCTATCCTCTCCCAAGGATTGACAAGCTCGTGGATTCTATTGCTGGCCACTCCACCCTCAGCTTTCTAGATGCCTATTCAGGCTATCATCAGATCAAGATGCATGAGGATGACATAGTGAAGACAGCATTTCAAGCAGCTAAAGGCATCTATTGCTACACTATGATGCCATTTGGATTGAAGAATGCAGGGGCGACCTATCAGCGTATGGTCAATAAGGTCTTTGCCTCACAGATTGGCCGAAACATGGAGGCCTACGTCGACGATATGGTCATTAAAACAAAGACCGAGCGTCACGTGGCCGACCTAAAGGAAACATTCGCCAACTTGAGAGCAAACGACATGAAGCTTAATCCCAGCAAATGTGTTTTTGGTGTAGCAGCGGGTAAATTCCTTGGATTTATGGTGTCACAGCGAGGAATAGAGGCAAACCCGGAGAAGATCAAAGCTCTAGTCGATATGCAGGAGCCCACCAGTGTCAAACAGATACATCGACTTAATGGAAGAGTGGCAGCTCTGGGTCGCTTCATATCCAAGTCGACAGAAAGGTCTCTCCCCTTCTTCAAAGCTTTGAGGGGGACGAAAAATTTTGAATGGACGACCGAATGTCATTCGTCGTTCCAACAGCTTAAGGATTACCTCGCTACTCCACCACTATTGAGTAGCCCGACCACCGGAGAAACTTTGTTCGTGTATCTATCTGTGGGGGACAAGGCAGTTGCTGCAGTTTTGGTTCGAGAAGAGGAAGGGCTTCAGAAGCCCGTGTACTATATGTTAGCAAGGCCTTATCAGATGTGGAGGGCAGATACTACAATGCAGAAAAGGTCGCATATGCTTTAGTCATGGCTTCAAGGAAGTTGCGAGCTTATTTCTTAGCTCACGCTATAGTGGTGCTTACGAATGCCCCCTTAAGAAAAATTCTTCATAAGCCAGAAAGTTCAGGTCGCTTACTCAATTGGTCAATTGCCCTCACGGAATTCGACATCGAGTATCGACCTCGAAAGGCATTGAAGGCTCAAGCTCTATCAGACTTCTTGGTTGAGCTGACGTTCACCAAGGAAGATAGCGAGGTGCAAGCTCAGAAGGAGAAAGTCAAAGGGAAAGAGCCAGAGTCCCAAGTCGTCACTAACCTGCCCGACAATTGCTGGAAAGTCTACTCAGATGGGTCAGCAACAAAAAGTGTTAGTGGAGCTGGGATAGTCCTGATCGAGCCGGAATCTGGGACAGTATATGAAGAGTCATTGAGATTCAAGTTTGATGCTTCTAACAACCAAGCAGAGTACGAGGCATTGGTTGCAGCCATCGAGTACGCAAAGTGCTTTGGAGCGACTAAAATCATGGCATACTGTGATTCCCAACTAATAGTCAACCAGGTTAGAGGCGAGTATGAGGTACTCAATTCCACCTTAGTCAAATACCACGACCTGGTGAAGGAACTGATAAAAGACTTAGAGTTTTGGGAAATTCAGAGGATTGGTCGAGAAGACAACGAGCTAGCCGACCTACTCTCAAAGCTGGCCACTTCAGACGAACCACATGAAGAACCCATCTCCTACCTTGAGAATCCAGCGTATGAAAGGGTCAAAATTCAATGTGTGGAAGACCCCTTAAGAAATTGGGCTTACAACAAGTGCTGGATCGAGGAAATGAAGGCATACCTGGAAAGTGGCGAGCTCCCTGAAGACGAGAACAAAGCTCGGGCTATCAAGAAGAAAGCCCCGAGATACGTGGTGCAAGGAGATATGCTGTTTAGGAGATCTTACACTAGACCATTGCTAAAGTGCATTCACCCCCAAGAAATTACTCAGTTGATGCACGAAGTGCATAGTGGAATTTGTGGTGGACACCCGGGGGCCAGAACTCTAGCTGACAAACTGATCACTTTGGGGTACTACTGGCCACACATGCGAGCTGACACTCATGATTTCGTCCAGCAATGCGACCAATGCCAAAGGTTCACCAACCTACCCCATCTGCCTACAACGGAACAAACTCCTGTGATCGCTACTTGGCCATTCGACATGTGGGATGTCGACCTGATTGGACCCTTCCCACCCGCCCGTGGAAATTGTAAGTATGCCATCGTTGCAATTGATTACTTCACAAAATGGGTTGAAGCAAAGCCCCTAGCTCGCATCACAGAGGAAAACGCAATCAACTTCATACATGACTTCATCAGGTGTCGATTTGGGATCCCTCGAGCTATAGTTTCAGACAACGGGCTACAGTTCTCCAGAGCATTTGAAGAAGAAATGAATAGAGTAGGGGTCAAGCATTGGTAGTCATCTGTTGCATATCCTCAAGGAAATGGGCAAGCCGAGGCAGCGAATAAGCTAGTCCTATCTTCATTAAAGACGGGCCTGGTAGGCCGACGTAGCAATGGTTGGACGAACTCCCCCTTGCTCTTTGGGCAGTTCGCACAACCACTCGGGGGCCTACGGGGGAAACCCCATTCGCTCTAGCATACGGGTCAGAGGCCATGGCTCCAGCCGAGTTGAGGTTTCCTACAGCCAGAGTGACATTCTTTGATCAAAAGCAGAATGATATCAACAGATTGATCGACTTGGATCTGATCGACGAGAAGCGAGATACTGCCTACCTTCGAATGGTCAATTACAAGCAACGGACTAAGAGTTACCACGACAAGAAGGTGAAGACAAGATCGTTCCAAGTAGGAGATCATGTGTTGAGAAAGATCGAAGCAACGGGAAGGAGAACCCAACAGAATAAGCTATCTCCTAACTGGGAAGGTCCTTATATTGTTACTCGAGTCATTAAGGAGGGGACTTACATGATAGCTCACCCAGATGGTGAAGAGTTGAAGCACCCATGGCACGCCACTCACCTCATCAAGTACTACTTCTAGTTCAAGTCCCTAGTTCAGTTCAAAGATAAGGCAGTTCTCAAGTTTGAATAGTTTTAGCTTTCCATTTGATGTAAGCATGTTCCTATTTTAATATAAAATCACATGTTCTATTCGACCAAACACTGTGCTACACTAATTTCAGCAAGCTCGACTTTTAGTCAGCTTCGTTTCAACAAGCTCAACTTTTAGTCAGCTTCATTTCAACAAGCTCGATTCTTAATCAGCTTTGTTCCTTTAACAAGTCCGACTCTTAGTCGACTTCGTTCAACGAGCCCGACTCTTAGTCAGCTCCATTTTAACAAACTCGATTCTTAATCAGTTTTGTTTTCTTTAACAAGTCCGACTCTTAGTCGACTTCGTTCTAACGAGCTCGACTCATAGTCAACCTCATCCTAATCAGCTCGATCTTTGGTCAGCCTTGATCTCTTAAAACAAGTTCGACTCTGAGTCAATCTAGTTTACAAAAGTCCTTACAAGTCTAAGGTTGACTATGTCACCATAAAACTAGGTCGACCCTAAGCTTAGGGTGACTTATTCATCCTATGACATCTAGCTCGACACACACATGCTGAAGCCAAAAAGCATACCACATACAATGGAGGAAAGTCAGCTACTATTAAATATAATTAAGTCTCCCAAAACGGGTCAAGACTTAAAGTAAACAAAAAAGTTACGAAGTATTATGCCTCCCAAAAGCTGGGCCAAGGCATTCAGACGGAAATAAAAGTAAAGACAAAAGTGTTTGGGACTTGTTCGTTACACAATCAATTAACTTAAAGTTCAATTTTGAGGGTCACCCCCAACTTGGTCGCTTGTGGAAGTGGGATCAAGGTCGGCCTGGTCACCTGCAGCAGTTGGCTCACCTAAAACATTCTCTGGATTATAGACTATCTTCCTTGAATCGCTGATGGTAAACTTGGGAGTCTCCTCGGCAAAGGCGCCATCAAGCTCTTCAAGTTCAACCAGAATGGTATCAAAGTTGATCGGCTCAACGGTAGGAGGATTCCAAGGTTCTGCTTCCGCTTCTTCATCGTCCTTGGCAATAAGCTCCAAATCATTTGCATTGAATGGAACCAAGTGATGGCCCTGGCGAGCTGCTGTATTATATTGGTCCTCAGAGGCCCATTTCGCCAGCTGCTCAACGGATATGTTGACGGAGGGATCCACTATGATACGTCGAGCCATATGGCTCCGATCTACATCAAAGAACCCCCTAGCTTCTTTGGTGACATAGGCATGAAGCTCATCACTATCCTTATATGCTTTGACAGCTTCATCCTTGGCAGTCTTCACAGCATCAGCTAGCTCTCCCTCCCATTTAAGCCGAGCCGCCACAAGCTCCTCTTGTTTCTTGGCCAAAATAACATGGCTCTCCTCCAACAATTGGGTCGCCAGTTCCAGATCCTTCAAGGCTTTATCTTTAATGGGCCTGTGCTCACCAAGCTCCTTGTTAGCCTCTCCCAGCTTCCCCCAGGCTTCCTCCTTAGCTTTCACCTCATTATCCTTGACGAGCTTCAAGGCATCATAAGAATTGTCCAAATCGGAGTGCTCCTCCTTCAGCTTCACAAGCTCCTCCTTCAACTTGGCCCGCTCATCCTCCGCCTTTGCCATCTCCTCATTCTTCCGGGCTAGCATAGCCTTGGCCAATTTCTCTTGCTCCTCCGCCGCCTTCCAATAAGTGGTGGCCAGGTCTATCATGGCTAGCGACTTAGAGGACAAGCAAAGAAAAGGAGTTAAGTCAAACAAAAGTAAAATTGGGACTTGGGACAAACGAAAAGAATAAATACGATAATGCAGAAAGCTACAAGAGTTACCTCGGAGGTGGCTAGCCCGACCCTAGCTCTACAGGCTTCCGGAGTCAAAGGCTTGTTGGTGAACTCTTTAATCAAATCTTGGTCAGCTCCTCTCCTGACCACTACTTGACCATATTCCAACTCAGGATAGTTCCTGGCCAAGCCATTAATCCTAGTCAATGGAATCACCTCACTCAGCTCGTCAACACAAGCCCGAATCAAGTCGTCATATGAGACTTGGATGGGAGAAGGCTGGGGGCCCCTAATCTCAGCTCCCATAGGCTCACTGGCGTCAACATGATCAGATGCCAAGCTGGCTTTGGACTTCCCAATCTTTATCTTCTTGCTCAAAGGAGCAGCATCATCTTCTTCCTCCTCTTCATCCACATCGATGACATGAGATTTGGTCTTAGAGGCAGCATTGGATTTGGTTTTGGCTTGGGCTCGAGTTCTAGCCCTGACAACCTCCTTGACTGGCTCCACGTTCAGCTCAGTCCCATCCACTCCAGCAACCTCAGCTTCTTCAGAACCTTAAACTTCACCTTCAACTCGACCTTCATCCAACTCTTCTAGAGTGTCCTCCACAGGAATAGAGTTGGTATCCACGTCCACCGACTTCATGATCTCTTGGCGTTGAGCGCCTTCATTTTCTCGATGCAACCTTTCATTGGCTGCCCCACAGCTTCTCTTGCTCTTCCTTACATCTATGGCACGACCCATATTCGCTTCTTGCTTAGGAGTTAACACTGCACCAAAATTGAAATGACAAAGGGTTGGATCGACATATGAGATTTCTATATACGAGCAACTAGTTCTATGTACGAATTAAACATGAGCGAGCTAATTATTCTACATATGAGCAAAATGTTCTATGTACGAACTAAGCATGCTCGAGCAACCAATTCAATAAACAAGTAAGATGCATATGTGCTAAGAGATAAACTTGTGAGTAAATAATCTACGAGTTTAAACGTATGCTAGTTAATAAGTTCTACATACGAGCAGTCAGTTCTGTGTACGAACAAAACATGTGCATATCAACAAATATTAGATGGGTCAAGGGACAGTGAATGGTTGAGTTCTTACCCCCAAAGTGTTCTCCCTGATCCTTACAATAGTTGGCAGTCTTCTTGCAAAAGTGGCACTCTTTCTCAAATCTGAATCGAGCTCCCTCATGGGTAACCCAATCTGGGTACCTCTGACATCTAACCACAGGGACCATGGGCACGGCATCTCCCTCGCTGACCATCATTCCAGCTCGGTTGAAGTTATTCTTGTTGGTCCCCAAGGCATCCTAACTTATGGCTCCCCTCTTGGCGACCTCCACCAACTTCTTACGCAAATCATCATGCCAATATGGCTCCCAGTAATCCTGCTCCCTCACAACTGCAGTGTCAGCGCTGGGAAGATGAAACTCCCATCCTCTCCTACTCTCTACAACAAACACGTAAGAATTCTAGCCACTGGCCTTGCTGGGGAGGTTGGAAAACAACTTAGGGGATTTTGGCTTGGAGGGGGTGCTTATCCCATTGTCCTTATCAAATTTGACAGTAAAGAACTCCTTAAACACTCTCATGCAAGGTTCATACCCTAAAAACCTGCATACCATAGCAAAGCAAACCAGTACCCTGCAGGTGTTGGCTCCTAGTTGAAGTGGCAATGCATCTGAATACTCTAGAAACTCGTTTATGAATGGATCTAAGGGTAACCTCAAACCAGCTTCAAATTGGCCGTAGTAGAAGGCCACCCTAGTGGGATCTTCCTCATAAGTATCACCAAATTGGTCAAAGAAGTCCCTCTTGCTATACAAGGTGATGTCAAACTCCTTCCTATCGACTTCACAAAAGTTATACACCATATTCATCCGAGATGAAAGGTTTTGCTTTCCCCCTGAGTGGCCTCGGAGGCACATATCCCATTTCATTCCTGCCCGGCACCACAGAAGCCTCAAAAGCATCGACTATACGAGGGCTTGACGAGGTTGAGGCATTAACTTCTCCTTGAGTCGCCATATCTGTACAAGAAGAAGGGGAAACAGGGGAATCAGTTCTATACACAGACTCAAGCGACCTAGTGGACACACTAAGAGGCGACCTAGATTCCCCCGAAAATCCCAACCTATTCCTAATAAAAGAGGGTTTACTAGGGCCCTGGATGTAGAATAACGCAAGGTGATCGAGAAGTTCATGGAAAAGATTGAAAGTCACCATTCTGGGATCATTCGACTCTAAAACGCCTAGACCCTCTCCTACAGGCAAAGTCAGCTCGGTTAATTGCAAGCCCCAACGGGTCAAAATCGAGGTGCATTCCTCCATTGTTATCTCACTCCACTCTCCGTTCAAGTGCTTATAAACTCTCCTATTTACCCTACAGTAACCATACCAAGCTCCACGCTCACAACTAAAGGTCCTAGCCATGGTGAAAATTGGAGAAATTGCAGGAATTAAAACCCTAATACTGAAGGAAAAGAGAAATACCTTAGTTAGCTCGAGTGAAGAAGGGTTATGGACGGAGACGAAAGCTTGTATTTAATCAGTTGCCTTTTTTCTGCTTCCTTCACTGAAATTACTCAAGAGTCCAAGAGAGCAAAAGTTCTAAATGAGAGAGGAATTTGGTATTTATATGTTCCAAGATTGAAGAGGAAAAGGAAAATCCAAAGGTTTTGTTTTCCCAATTGAATGCGAAAACGGTTTCCAAGACAGACTCTCAAACGTCAAAAACAGTAATCATTGCGAATTACGGCGCTCCCTCAGATCTGACCGTTCGTCGTCAACGTTCGGGATTGTGCCACGTCATCTTTGGTCGACTAAACTTCAGAACGAGTAGCGATCTGCGAGTCACAACAATCTTCATCAAAATTTCCTTAACTTCCTAGTCGACAAAGTCAACTCGAAAGTTGGGGGCCACTGAACATACCAAAAGTGTTGAGTTGGGTCAAGTGAGTAAAGCCCAACCACAGGCAGCCGTGGCCTCCACATTCTTGATGAGTCAGGCCCAATTACCATAAGGCCCAAGGCCCAGCAACAGCATCAGTCGACCTAAGCTCATCGTCCGACCTCCAAGGTCCCGACCTAGCCTGGTCCGACTCTACGATCCATGCTCTAATTCGGGTACGATCCAGCTCTACCCGCCAGTAAGGTCGACCTAACTTCGAATGGCGACCTCGACCTAATAAGCAAGCGTCGACCTCACTGTTGCAGACGCATGTGCTTCGAATCTTTCTATAACCGGTTCCCTACAAATCAGGAGCCTATCCGGGACACGTTCCCATGACATGTAACTGTCCCATGAATCACGGAGCTCATGTAGCCCCACCAAAAATAACCGCACTCATCCACTATAAATACTTCATCACTACCACGGTTATAAGGTAACTGCAATTTTGTTATCTGAATTATCTTTATTCAATACATTTTTGCTCTCCAATTCGTATACTTACTCTCACGCCCAAGGGTCTAAGTCGGAGACACATCCGGCTAGTCGTGGGTTCTGATTTTCAGGTCAGGGAGCCAAGTGATCAGTCCTGCCACGTGGAGGAAGATTGATAAGCACATTTCCTGCGACATCAAATAGTAATTATTATGTTAAGATACACTCCTTAAATAAATTATCCTAATAAAATAAAAGGGAAAAATAAATAAATCAAATTGGAATACACATAAATAAAAAAGAAAAAAAAACCAATTTTAATATTTTTTTGAAAGAAAGAGTATATATAAATCCTAAAACTTTTTTTAAGGAGTATACTAAATAATTAAATAAAAAACAAAAAAATGATCATTTATTTATAATCGGTTTTTTCTGTAAAAAAAAAAAAACTTAAGTCATCTCCAAAAAGAAATAATAGTTAAAAAGAAAAATAGGAAGGAGAAAATGGAAAAGGAGGGCGGGAGAATTTGGGCCGTTGGATCACTTTTCTAACTTTAAATATGAACCACCACTTATGTGATAGATAA
This sequence comes from Adenophora triphylla var. japonica, assembly GCA_022495995.1. Lineage (NCBI taxonomy): Eukaryota > Viridiplantae > Streptophyta > Magnoliopsida > Asterales > Campanulaceae > Adenophora > Adenophora triphylla. The sequence goes on from JAFEMH010003341.1 coordinate 38,530, forward strand.
TAATTAAAAAAAAAAAATTCTAAAATCATTTTTTTGAAATATTCTAAAATAGTTCAAAAACTTAATTATATATAATAGTAATTGATGCTGCAGGAAATGTGCTTATCAATCTTCCTCCACGTGGCAGGACTGATCACCTGGCTCCTTGACCTGAAAACAGAACCCACGACTAGCCGGATGTGTCTCCGGCGAAGACGCTCGGGCGTGAGAGTAAGATAACAATTGTATAAAGCTCAAAATGTATTGAATAATGTACTCAGAATACAAAATGGCAGTTACCTTTGCACCGTTGGTAGTGATGAAGTATTTATAGTTGGTGTAGGGAATTTAATGACGGGGCTACATGAGCTCCGAAATTATAGCGGCAGTTATGTTCATGGGAACGTGCCTGTAACCGTCCCTGATTTGTAGGGATGCTGTTATGGAAAGATTGACCCACGTGCGTCAACACATGTTAGGTCGACACTTGATAATTAGGTCGAGGTCGCCACTTGTAGAATGGCCGACCTGACTGACGGGTAGAGCATGGTTCGTACCCGAATTATGATATGGATCATGAAGTCGGACTAAGTTAGGTCGGGACCTGATAGGTCGGACCATGGGCTTAGTCGACTGATACAAGAGACGGGCTTTGGGCCTTGTTATGATTGAGTCAGCCTCATTGGGAATGTGATGGCCAAGGCTCCTTGTGATTGGGCTTTACTCCTTTGGCCCAACTCGACACTTTTGGTATGTTCAGTGGCCCCCAACTTTCGAGTGGACTTTGTCGACTTGGAAGTTAGAGAAGACTTTTGATGTGAATTATTTTACCCGCAGGTCGCTACTAGTTTTTTGAAGTAGGTCGACCATAATGACGTGGCATAATCCGGGACGTTGGCGATGAACGGTCAGATCGGTACGAGCGCCGTTTTTGCCATAATGATGATATTTTTGACGTTTGAGAGTCCGCCTAGGAAACTGTTTCCGCCATTAATTAGGAAAATTAAATTCGAATTTTCCTTTGCCCTTTCCAATTCAGGAAGCTATAAATTTGAGAATCCTCCTTCATTTACAACTTTTGCCTTCTCTGAGCTCTGTGCGTGATTCCGGCGGTGATAAAGGAAGTTGATACCTGCTATAAATTGGTGCTTCGCCCTCCACTGTTCCGTTTTCCCTTCACTGCTAAAGGTATTCCCCTTATTCTTTAGAATTAGGGCTTTAATTTCTGCAATTTCTTTGATTTATCCATGGCTAGGACTTTTAGTTGCGACGCCGGGGCTGGGTATGGTTATTGCAGTATCAATCGTAGAGTCTACAAACATTTGAACGGAGAGTGGAAAGAGATAACTGTAGAGGAGTGCTCCTTGATTTTGACCCGTTGGGGCTTGCAATTCACCGAACTAACTTTACCAAAAGGAGAGGACTTGGGTGCCTTAGAAACGGATGACCCAAGAGTTGTGTCATTTCATCTCTTTCATGAGCTTCTCGACCATTTAGCTGTGTTTTACGTCAAGGATGTCAGTAAACCCTCTTTCATTAGAAATAGGATTGGGTTTCCGGGGGAATCTAGGTCGCCCCTTAGTGCGTCTACTAGGGCTCCTGAGACTTCATGTAGAACTGATTCCCCTGTTTCCCCCTCTTCTTGTACAGATATGGAGACTCAAGGTGAAGCTCATGCATCGACCTCTTCAAGCCCACGCATCGTGGATGCTTTTGAGACTACTGTAGTATCAGGCAGGAATGAGAGGGGGTATGTGTAACGACCCCAACCCTAGGCATCAATTTTTAATATTATATTAAATGCTTTTAATATTCATATTTATTTTATGTGTTCAATTATGTCCTTAAATTCTTAATTTAAGATAATTTGGGTGAGAAGTGAATTTGGAACCTCTTGAGAATTTATTGGATATTAAATAAAGAAATTTGGGGAAATAATAAAAATGGAAAAATGATAAATAGTGCAAGGAGGTGAATTGAGTAGGTTGAATTATTTGGATAAATGAGTTAGATTTAAATTAAATTGGTGAGGGGAAAGCCTTGGATTATTTGATGGGGGGCCAAAATCCTTCCCTCTTCCCTCCTCTTGCCAAGTGGCCTTCCCCCATCACCTCTCTTTCACCCTCCATCCGGTCCCCCTCCCCCTCAATCATCCTCAACACATTTTCCCCTACTCCCTCTTACCTCCTCCCTCACTCTTCTTCATCTTCTTTCTTGTTATTCTCCATGGGAGAACCTTGGTGAAAGACTATCTCCATGGAAACTCCAAGCACAAGTGTTGAAGCCAAGCAATCCTCCATCAAATCCAAGTCCAAAGAACATCCTTGGAGTGGGATCATCTAGGAGAGTCCATCAAGATATAAAGATCAACCTTCCACATTTAAAACCCTAAAGTGAGTTGTTATGACCTTTCTTTCTTTGAATGATCATGAAGATAAATGTTATTGTGTTTGTTCTCTTGAATGTGTTGATTTAGAACTTTGTTGGGTTTATAGAAATATTATGAGTTTTGGAAGTTGAATTGATCTAGGTTAAGACATGTTTCTTGGAGTTAAATGAGTAGGATGAAGTTAACCAAGTTGGAAATGTCCCTTTTTAATTATAACTTAGAATGCTTTTGGTTGGATCCTTGGGATTTTGAGGAATGGTTGTTGTTGCTGCTGTTTTACAAATTCTGGGCTGAGGGACGAGTCGTCCCTTGGACGAAGGGAAGTCGTGACCTATAGGGGACGCCGGAGTTCGAAGGGGGTCACATGGGCACGAGTCGTGCCCTGGGGGACGAGTCGTGCCCTGTCCTGGTTTCAAGATATCAACTTTAGAGCTGTTCAAACCTAATCAAACCCGAACCAAAATGAAATCTCTTTAACCTAGATTAAAGTAGAATACTTTGGCTATACAATGACATCTTAAAGGATCAAAATGGAATTGTGGAAGTAGTTTAATTATTGTCCCGAAAATGGTTGATAGGTTTGATTTGTAACTTCATCAAAATAGTTCCAACTTGGGAAATAGATCTTGAACTTTTATTAAGGTTGTTCGAGGTGGTATAATAATTATGTAAGAATGGTTTACGATTCATAGTGGCCTTACCTACTCCATACCTTTGGTGAGTAGTTGCAATAGAGTAAAAGCTATAGGTTTCACTATTGAGCTAATTGGTAATGGGTATGTATCACTTTGTGGCATGGTTATTCCAAGTTGTGGAATAATTGATTATAGGGTTACCTTAATATCCCAAGTGTGGAATATTTGACAAGTTGTTATGTTATCCCCATGTGTGGATATGTTACTATGTAGTTGTATGGTTATTCCATTTGTGAATTTACTTGTTATCATTCATATTTGTTGATGATACTATGCATAGTGTATTACTTAAATGTTGCATTATGGCATTGATTGGCATGAGTATACATTACCATGTTGTTATATTACTATCCCGGTTGTGGATTTATCTCAAGTAACTATCATGTGCTTGAGCGTGTTATGTTCGGGTGGGTATGATGGATGCCAATCAATTATTGATTTGTTCAATAAGTGATTGAAGGTACATCATACTGGTGACCACTCCCACTCGTGGCCACGGAGTGAAGGGGCTGTATAACGACTGTATTGACCCAAAAAAGCTTTACGATCTCAATGCGATCGTTGTAAGGAGGGACGAGATTATTGTTGGATACTCTAATATAGGTATCCTTTCTTATATGGATCTACGGGGCATGAGACCTATAAGAGGTGAATGTCTTTGGAGGCAATTCACCAAAGAGTGGAGTTTTACTCCCACGTTGTACGACTTATTGTTCAGACGGGAAAAAGGTAAAATGAGGTAACGTAAGGTGTTTACCGCTTTCATAATGTGTTATGTGCTACCATGCTATGTGTTGCACTCTGTTTGGCATCTTGCTGCATATCATAATAGCTCATTGAGATTTATTCTCACCCCTCTCCCTTTACTGCTTTAGATTCCGAGACAGGTGATCCGAACCAGTGAGGCCGGGGATTTCATTGTGGACTTTTGCTTTTGGGGCTTGACAAGTTAAGTATAGGAGTGGGTTGTTAGGAGTATTGGTTAAGTATTCCTCTTTTATAATTTGTATGGACAACACTTTTATTAAACAATGTTATTCAGGGTTTTTGTGTAATTGATCAGATTTCGGATTGTTAAAGTTGTAGATGGATTTCCTTTTAGTAGAGATATTATTAATTGATTTTACTTGGAAGTTTGAAAAGTGGTTTTCCTTTAAAGGCAAATAAATGTTTTAAAAATCTAGATGGATTGTCTTAGTTTGAGCTCCCTTAGCTCGGGACACGTGATAGGTCCCGGGTTGGGGTGCTCACAGTTGGTATCAGAGCTTAGTTTAGAGGTCAAGGGTAGATGTCTAAACTAAGAGGGAATGTGTGGAAATTGACGCCGAGTGTTTCATGCAGGAGTTCGTTCTAATGGCCGGAAGCAAGGATGATCAGCGAAAGGTTCTAGAACTTGAAGAAGATTTGGGGATAGGCGGAATTCAGGATGAAGAAATGATGAAATTATTTAGGAAATTTGTACAGGATATGGAGACTAGAGGATCGGTTCCGAATCAACCTGAGGGATGTCGAAGCGATGGATGGGAAAGATTTGTGAAGATGAATCCGCCAAGTTTTAATGGATATCCGGGTCCGCTAAAGGCAGAAAATTGGTTAGAAAGAATGAACAAAATCTTTGAGGTTATGGAAAGTCGCAACGAAGAGAAAGTTAGGTATGCCGTGTTCAAACTCGAAGGTTTAGCTGATCAGTGGTGGCAGAATTTGAAGGGAAGTTGGGAGCGGGATCATACGCCCCAGACTTGGGATAATTTCACTCAACAGTTCGAGGACTACTTCATTTCAATGGTTACAAGGGATAAGAAGGAGATTGAATTCTTAGGACTAAAACAAGGGAACATGACGGTAGATCAGTATTCAGTCCGGTTTGAGGAATTAGCTAGGTGTTGCCCTCATTTGGTATCACATGAAGTGAAAAGGGTTCAGAAGTTTGTAACAGGTTTGAGGAGTGAGTATAGGAAGGAATTATGGATTGATGGTTTCGCCGATTATCAGACAGTCATAGATAGAGCACATAAGGTCGAGAAGGACATTGAGGAAAATAGTGGAAGGTCCGGAAGTGGGATTAGAAATAAGCCAAAGTATCTAGGACAAGGATCCAAAGTCATTAGAGGACAGCCAAGTGCTTTAACTTCAGGAAGTATGAGAGAGGAACTTGTGGTAGTTTCTTCGTCTAGGCCAATACCCAAGCAGTATGGGATGATTTGTGGATTTTGCAAGAAGGTTGGACATACCGAAGATCGGTGTTGGAGTAAGCAAGGCAAGTGTTTAAAATGTGGAGCATCGGGACACTTTAAGAGGAATTGCCCAAGGATGACGAGGGGACGAGCTTCAAGCAGCGGTCAGCTGGGTGGACGACAAAGGGGTGGTACCAAAAGAGATAGCGAAGGAGAACTGAAAGAGAAGGTCTATGGTCGAGTACATGTTTCGAACCTAGGAGAGATAGTTTCCTCAGAGGTTACTAAAGGTATATTCCCTGTCTCAGGATTAGGGGTCATATTTTATGGATCATGTTGCATATCATTTATGCTTGGCATCACATTTTGCTTATATGTGACATATATTGTTTGAGATGTTATTTTATTGTTAGAGGATTCTGCTCTTATGAGAGGATACCTCGAACCTCCCTTGATTTACCACGATAGTGATGTGGTCATGACTGAGTATGTATTGCCAGTTGGATTGGTATAATTATTAATTTATGATTTTGAGATATACTTGACCGGGAGGGTTAAGTAGTTGTTGTATAATGGTAGACTATCATAATAAGTGAGTCTCCTTTTTCCATGCCTAGATTGCTTATATTGGTATTTGTTATAGGTAAACCTTAATGTGAAATTCTTGTTATATGTGAATATTTAAGGTGAAACATTTGAATTAAGATGTGAAGGGTAATTAGTATATGTTAGACTTGCATAAGAAGTCTTTTCAAAAATTGTATGTGCTAATTGTGAGTAAATGGTAAATGTGCTCCGCGTATATTTCATGTGTTGGTTCTGAGTATGATAAGCAGAATTTTTAAGCCTTATTTTGATGGCTTTATGGTAATTAGAATTGAGGGTCTCTTGTTAATTAAAGTTTCGAGAGGATCATAAAAAAAAAAATCATTGGAGGATAGGGTTAATAATCCTTGGTGAGAAGTACTTGTATGCAAAGTTTAGCTGGTGTGAGTTGGCTCGAGAAGTTTTCAACATTTTGGGTTCTATAGTCTTAAACGTGGATGTTACCATGGATCTTGTGAGGATTAAGTCAGTGATCCTTAAGTTGGCAAGTGTTACCTAAGAAATTCAAGGAATTCTTAAGAATTGTAGAGTCGTTGCTTTAGTTGACTTTAAAGGACGTATAAATGGTGCAGGATGTAACAAGGGTGAATCATATGGTTAGTAATGGAGAATAGGTTAGCTTTGAACCCGATCCTTACCTTACCTAGTGGATGTGAGGATCTCGTGAAAATTTAAGTGTGTATTACCGGAAGATCAAGGTGTAGTGTTATGCAAAATGGGAAAATGATAGCGTACGTTTCGAGGAAGTTAACTTGGATGGAGCGGAAATTCTTATCATTTTTCGAGAGCGGTTACAATTGGTTGTGTGATTTAAATGGAATCTTATCTTTTGAAGTTCTCTTTTTGGGGTTAGTTACCGACCCTAAGAGTTGAAAGATTTAGTTAGTCGAAAGGAAGAGATTTGAAGACTACCCAAATTCTGGAAGAATAGGTTATGTTTGTGTGACAGATTTCCCTTCAACTTGAGAAGTTTAATTAACCTTAGCGAGTTTGCGTAAATAGCAGGTATCATTCTAGCTTTGAGATAAAATCGTATGAGGCGTAGTTCAGGGAGATATTATCGATCTCCAATTTATTGGGATGGAATTAGTAAAGTTAGGCCTAAGGTAATTTAGTGCCAAAGTTTGTTAATCCCATTGAAGTTCTAGAAAAGATTCACGATTTGACTTATAGACCGACTTGGATCAACTTATAGAATATTTGAAGTTTTAAATATAATATCGTGATATATTTGGTAACTTAAGTTGTAATACTTTTATTTAATGGTACTTTCTTGAGGTCGTGGAAATTCGGGTAGTAATAGTTGTATGGTATTCTTGGGATGTTGTGTCGTAGAATCGTATTATTAATGAAATTAGAAATCTTGGGAAGAATCATAGAAGTGAAGAGAATAATTGAGAAGTGAAGTTCTAGAGTACTCGGGTTGTGAGAATGTATAGTAGAATCTTGCCCTTGAAACGTCTAATTGAAAATATTAAGCTAGAATGTGTGAAAGGTAACCTTTGCTTTTTGAACCTTAGGGTAAGTGACAATCAAATTCGGGACGAATTTTCTTTAAGGGGGAGTGAGTGTAACGACCCCAACCCTAGGCATCAATTTTTAATATTATATTAAATGCTTTTAATATTCATATTTATTTTATGTGTTCAATTATGTCCTTAAATTCTTAATTTAAGATAATTTGGGTGAGAAGTGAATTTGGAACCTCTTGAGAATTTATTGGATATTAAATAAAGAAATTTGGGGAAATAATAAAAATGGAAAAATGATAAATAGTGCAAGGAGGTGAATTGAGTAGGTTGAATTATTTGGATAAATGAGTTAGATTTAAATTAAATTGGTGAGGGGAAAGCCTTGGATTATTTGATGGGGGGCCAAAATCCTTCCCTCTTCCCTCCTCTTGCCAAGTGGCCTTCCCCCATCACCTCTCTTTCACCCTCCATCCGGTCCCCCTCCCCCTCAATCATCCTCAACACATTTTCCCCTACTCCCTCTTACCTCCTCCCTCACTCTTCTTCATCTTCTTTCTTGTTATTCTCCATGGGAGAACCTTGGTGAAAGACTATCTCCATGGAAACTCCAAGCACAAGTGTTGAAGCCAAGCAATCCTCCATCAAATCCAAGTCCAAAGAACATCCTTGGAGTGGGATCATCTAGGAGAGTCCATCAAGATATAAAGATCAACCTTCCACATTTAAAACCCTAAAGTGAGTTGTTATGACCTTTCTTTCTTTGAATGATCATGAAGATAAATGTTATTGTGTTTGTTCTCTTGAATGTGTTGATTTAGAACTTTGTTGGGTTTATAGAAATATTATGAGTTTTGGAAGTTGAATTGATCTAGGTTAAGACATGTTTCTTGGAGTTAAATGAGTAGGATGAAGTTAACCAAGTTGGAAATGTCCCTTTTTAATTATAACTTAGAATGCTTTTGGTTGGATCCTTGGGATTTTGAGGAATGGTTGTTGTTCTTCTTTGTTTTACAAATTACGGGGTGAGGGACGAGTCGTCCCTTGGACGAAGGGAAGTCGTGACCTATAGGGGACGCCGAGGTTCGAAGGGGTCACATGGGCACGAGTCGTGCCACTGGGGACGAGTCGTGCCACTGTCCCTGGTTTCAAGATATCAACTTTAGAGTACATTCAAACCTAATCAAACCCGAACCAAAATGAAATCTCTTTAACCTAGATTAAAGTAGAATACTTTGGCTATACAATGACATCTTAAAGGATCAAAATGGAATTGTGGAAGTAGTTTTAATTATTGTCCCGAAAATGGTTGATAGGTTTGATTTGTAACTTCATCAAAATAGTTCCAACTTGGGAAATAGATCTTGAACTTTTATTAAGGTTGTTCGAGGTGGTATAATAATTATGTAAGAATGGTTTACGATTCATAGTGGCCTTACCTACTCCATACCTTTGGTGAGTAGTTGCAATAGAGTAAAAGCTATAGGTTTCACTATTGAGCTAATTGGTAATGGGTATGTATCACTTTGTGGCATGGTTATTCCAAGTTGTGGAATAATTGATTATAGGGTTACCTTAATATCCCAAGTGTGGAATATTTGACAAGTTGTTATGTTATCCCCATGTGTGGATATGTTACTATGTAGTTGTATGGTTATTCCATTTGTGAATTTACTTGTTATCATTCATATTTGTTGATGATACTATGCATAGTGTATTACTTAAATGTTGCATTATGGCATTGATTGGCATGAGTATACATTACCATGTTGTTATATTACTATCCCAGTTTGTGGATTTATCTCAAGTAACTATCATGTGCTTGAGCGTGTTATGTTCGGGTGGGTATGATGGATGCCAATCAATTATTGATTTGTTCAATAAGTGATTGAAGGTACATCATACCGGTGACCCTTCCCCACTCTGTGGCCACGGAGTGGGGCTGTGCTAACGACTGTATTGACCCAAAAAGCTTTACAGATCTGTTGCGATCGTTGTAAGGAGGGACGAGATTATTGTTGGATACTCTAATATAGGTATCCTTTCTTATATGGATCTCTGGGGCATGAGACCTATAAGAGGTGAATGTGCTGGAGGCAATTCACCAAAGAGTGGAGTTTTACTCCCACGTTGTACGACTTATTGTTCAGACGGGAAAAAGGTAAAATGAGGTAACGTAAGGTGTTTACCGCTTTCATAATGTGTTATGTGCTACCATGCTATGTGTTGCACTCTGTTTGGCATCTTGCTGCATATCATAATAGCTCATTGAGATTTATTCTCACCCCTCTCCCTTTACTGCTTTAGATTCCGAGACAGGTGATCCGAACCAGTGAGGCCGGGGATTTCATTGTGGACTTTTGCTTTTGGGGCTTGACAAGTTAAGTATAGGAGTGGGTTGTTAGGAGTATTGGTTAAGTATTCCTCTTTTATAATTTGTATGGACAACACTTTTATTAAACAATGTTATTCAGGGTTTTTGTGTAATTGATCAGATTTCGGATTGTTAAAGTTGTAGATGGATTTCCTTTTAGTAGAGATATTATTAATTGATTTTACTTGGAAGTTTGAAAAGTGGTTTTCCTTTAAAGGCAAATAAATGTTTTAAAAATCTAGATGGATTGTCTTAGTTTGAGCTCCCTTAGCTCGGGACACGTGATAGGTCCCGGGTTGGGGTGCTCACAGTATGTGCCGCAACCGCCGCTTAGGGGGAAGCAGAATTTTCCTTCTAGAGTGTCCATCATTCATGACTTCTGCGAGGTGGATAGGAAAGAATTCGAGGTTACCCTTTACAGCAAAGCCGACTTCTTCAAGAAGTTTGGAAAGTCTTACAAAACTGACACCACCAGGGTAGCCTTCTACTATGGCCAGTTTATTGCCGGTCTTAGATTGCCGTTAGACCCTTTCATCAATGAGTTCTTAGAATGCACCAATGCCTTACCTCTTCAACTGGGAGCCAACACATGTAGGGTCTTGGTTTGCTTCATCATGGTGTGTCGCTTCTTGGGGTATGAACCCTGTATGAGAGTTTTTAGGGAATTTTTTGCTGTGAAGTTTGATAAGAATGGTGGCATAAGCACTCCTTCCAAGGCAAATTCCCCCAAGTTGTTTATTAACTTGCCTAGTAAAGTTGGTAGCTGGAACTCCCACGTAGCAGTGGTGGAGAGTAGGTTGGGATGGGAGTTCCCTCTACCAAGTGAGGAGACCAAGGCGGTGAGAGATGAAGATCAGTGGGAACCTCATTGGCATGGAGACCTGCGTAAGAAGTTGGTGGAGCTGGTTGCTGAGAGACCCATCAGTTGGAAGGTTTTGGGGACCACTAAAAACAATTACATCAATCTTTGGATTGATCTTTGGGGGATGATGACGTTGTGCCTTTAGTTCCCATAGTCAGGTGTATGAGATATCCAGACTGGGTGACCCACGCTCATGCCAGGTTTGAGAAAATGTGCTCCCTCTGCCAGAAGACTGAGAATTATTGTAAGGATAATGGAGAGCATTATGGTGGTAAGGATTTACTCGCCCCTTCTTCCCCTATATATGCAAACTTCTTATGAGCGAGTTCATCCTTGGCATCTGTTTTTGATCATCGGGTCGTCATTTCTTAGTCCCAGTGTAATGCTTGTGCTCTCTATATGTGCTGCTTATAGGATTTGTTAGCTCGCTATTGACTTTGCTCGTATGTAGAACTCGCAGCTCGTACATAGAACTTATGTTTTGATGTCGAGTTAACACTTTACTTTTTTGTCTTATGCAGTTTTAACTCCTGCTCAAGAAGCTAATATGGGGAGAACTGTTGACATCAGGAAGGCCAAGAAGAGCGCTGGAAGAGCAAACGCTAAGGAAAACCGCGAGACAGAAGGTGTCAAGAGGAATGACCTGTTGAAGCTGGTGGATGAGGATACCACGAAATTCATCCCTGTTGAAGAGAACGTGGAAGTGCAAGATGATGCTGTAGAGGTTGAAAATGCTGATGGTGATGAGGCCCAAGGTTCTGAGGAGGCCAACATTCTTTGGTGAAGAGGAGGCCGAGCTGAATGCGGAGCCAGAGAGGGAGGTCGCTCATGCCAGGACTCGGGCTCAAGCTAAGTCGAAAACCAAGACCAAGACCAAAGCTGCCTCTAAAAGAAAATCCCATGTTATCTCTTTGGATGAAGATGAAGATGAAGATGATGCTGCCCCTATCAGCAAGGTGATCAAGATTGGCCCCTCAAAAGCGAGCTCGACATCTGGTCAAGTTGATGCCAGTGAACCTGTGGAGACTGAAACCAGAAGCCCCCAAGCCTCTCCCATTCGTGTCTCTTATGACGAGTTGATTCAGAGTCGGGTTACTGAGCTGAGCCGATGTGACTCCCTTGACAAGGATAAACAGCTTGGCTAGGGAGTATCCAGAGTTGGAGTATGGTCAGGTGATCGTACGGAGAGGGGCTGATCAGGACCTGATAAGAGAATTCACCAACAAGCCCTTGACTCCAGAAGCTTGCCGGGCTAGGGTTGGACTAGCTTCTTCCGAGGTAACTCGAATGTTTTCAATGTGCTTATTTTTCTTTTCCTTTTTCTTCTCTGTTGCTTTCTTATGCTTGGTCTAAATCCTTTCTTTTATTCGACCTCGCAGTCTCTTGCCATGATCGACCTGGCCACGACTTATTGGAAGGCTGCTGAAGAACAGGAGAGGCTAGCCAAGTCGATGTTGGCCAAGAAGAATGAAGAGTTGAAGAAACTGGAGGCGGAGAACACCAAGATGGGAGAGCTGAAGGAGGCCCATGCTAAGTTGAAGGCGGAGTTTGGGCAGCTGAAGGAGACTTATTCTGACTTGGACAACTCGTATGATGCCCTGAAGCTTCTCAAGGACAACGAGATAAAGGCTAAAGAAGAAGCCTGGGGCCATCTGGGAGAAGTTAACAAGGAGCTTGCGCCCTCAAGGAGGAAAAGAAGAAGCTAGGCGATGACCTTGCATTGGCGACTCAACGGTTGGAGGAAGTGCCCGTCACTTTGGGCCAAAAAGGTGAAGAGCTCGAGGCATCCAGGCTTAAATGGGAGGGTGAGCTCGGCGATGCTATAAAGACGGCAAAGGAAGATCTTTGTTAAGGCTTACAAAGACAGTGATGAGCTCAACCAATATATCACTGAAGAAGCCAGGGGGTTCTACGAGGTGGGCCTGAGACATATGGCTCGGCGAATCATAGTGGATCCCTCTGTCGACATCTCTGTCGAGCAGCTAGCCGCATGGGCTTCTGAAGATCAATATAACACAGCAGCCCGACAAGGCCACTCCCTGGTGCCATTCAACGATAATGACCTGGAGCTCATAAAGAAGGATGATGAAGAGGCTGAAGCCGCACCATGGGATCCTCCTGCAGTAGAGAAAGTTAACTTTGACACTATCCTCGCCGAGCTCGAAGATTATGCAGATCCAGGCTTCGATGATGAGACTCCAAAGTATACGATCAGCGACTCAAGGAAGGTTGTCTATCAAACAAAGAATGTTCTTGGTGAGCCATCTACTGTAGGTGAACAGACTGAGATCAATCAAGCATCCGTCACTGGCCAAGTGGAAGGCACTCCCCTTGAATAGACTTTGACTTCGATGGTTGTTGTAATTGAACAAGCTCCAAACATTTTTACTTTTTTGTTCTTTGAATATTTGAATGCCTTGGCCCTATTTTTTGGGAGGCAAGATACTTTTGTAGTTTTAATTGAATAAGTCTTGGCTCACTTTGGGAGACTTAATTATGTTTAACCGTAACTGACTTCTCTCTTTTGCATGTTGTATGCTTTTGATGTAAGTGTCGAGCTAGATATAGTAGGGCAAATGAGTCACCCTAAGACTATGGTCGACCTGTCATGTGTTGGTTCAGTCGACTTCAGACTTGCATAGCTTTTGGAAATAAGATTGACTAAGAGTCGATCCTGTTCATGTCATCTAGGCTGACCAAGGGTCAAGCTCATTTTAATGTGTAAAGCTGATTGAGAATTGAGCTAATTAGAACAAACTGACTAAGAGTCGAGTTTGTTAGAACGAAGTCGACTTAGAGTCGGACTTGTTAAATGAACAAAGCTGATTAAGAATCGAGCTAATTAGAACAAACTGACTAAGAGTCGAGTTTGTTAGAACGAAGTCGACTAAGAGTCGGACTTGTTAAATGAACAAAGCTGATTAAGAATCGAGCTTGTTAGAACAAACTGACTAAGAGTCGAGTTTGTTAGAACGAAGTCGACTAAGAGTCGGACTTGTTAAATGAACAAAGCTGATTAAGAATCGAGCTTGTTAAATCGAAGCTGACTAGAAGTCGAGCTCATTGGGATTGGTGTAACACTATGTTTGATCGAATAAACTGCACTTTTTATTGAAGTAGGAAACATGCTTACATCGACTTGAAACTAGAACTTAACACAAGCTTGAACTTTGAAACTGAAAACTAGAAGTAGTATTTGATGAGGTGAGTAGCATGCCAAGGATGTTTCAACTCGTCACCTCCGGGATGAGCTATCATGTAGGTTCCTTCCTTGATGACTCGAGTGACTACATATGGACCTTCCCAGTTAGGAGATAGCTTGTTTTGCTGGGTCCTTCTACCCGTTGCCTCAATCTTTCTCAACACATAATCTCCAACTTGGAACGACCTTGCCTTGACCTTCTTGTCGTGATAACTTTTAGTTCGCTGCTTGTAGTTGACCATTCGGAGGTAGGTCAAGCTTCTCGCTTCTCGTCGATCAGGTCCAAGTCGATCAATCTGTTGGTATCATTCTGCTCTTGATCAAAGAAAGTCACTCTGGCAGTAGGAAATCTGAGCTCAGCAGGTGCCATGGCCTCTGACCCATATGTAAGAGCAAAAGGGGTTTCCCCCGTAGGCCCCCGAGTGGTTGTACGAACTGCCCAAAGAGCAAGGGGGAGTTCGTCCAACCAATTGTTTCGTCGACCTACGAGTCCAGTCTTGAGCGAAGATAGAACAAGTTTATTTGCTGCCTCAGCTTGCCCATTTCCTTGAGGATAGGCAACAGAAGATTGCCAATGCTTGATTCCTACCCGATTCATCTCTGCTTCGAAGGCTCTGAAGAACTGCAGTCCGTTGTCAGACACTATAGCTCGAGGAAAACCAAAACGACACCAAATGAAGTCATGAATAAAGTTGATAGCATTTTCCTCTGTGATGCGAGCTAATGGTTTGGCCTCAACCCATTTAGTGAAGTAATCTATGGCGACGATCACATACTTGCAGTTTCCTCGGGCGGGAGGGAAGGGTCCAATCAGGTCGACGCCCCACATGTCAAATGGCCAAGCTGCGATCACAGAGTCTCGCCTCCGTTGTAGGCACACGTGGGAAGGTTGGCAAACCTTTGGCATTGATCACATTGCTGAACAAAGTTGTGAGTGTCAGCTCTCATGTGTGGCCAGTAGTATCCCAACGTGATTAACTTGTCAGCAAGAGTCCTGGCCCCCGGGTGTCCACCACAAATTCCACTATGCACTTCGTGTATCAATAGGGCGACCTCTTGAGGGTGGATGCACTTTAGTAATGGTCGAGTATAAGATCTTCCGAATGTGTCGCCTCCTTGAATGACATACCTTGGAGCTTTCTTTTTTATAGCTCGAGCCTTCTTCTCGTCATCTGGCAGCTTTCCATTTTCTAAGTATGCTTTCATTTCCTCGATCCAACACTTCTCCTGAGCCCAATTTCTGGAGGGATCATCTATGCAATGAATTTTTACTCTTTCATAGGCTGGACTTTCGAGGAAGGAGATAGGTTCATCATGTGGCTCATCTGAGGTAGCTAGTTTTGAGAGGAGGTCGGCTAGCTCGTTGTCCTCTCTTCCAATCCTTTGAATCTCCCAGAATTCCAAATCCTTTATCGGCTCCTCACCAGGTCGCAGATTTAATCAACGTGGAGCTAAGTACCTCATACTCGCCTCGACTTGGTTAACTATCGCCAGAATCACAGTAGGCCATGATCTTAGTAGCTCCAAAACACTTGGCGTACTCAATAGCTGCAATTAAAGCCTCATATTCGGCTTGGTTGTTGGAAGCATCAAATTTGAACCTTAGTGATTCTTCATACACGGTTCCAGACTCTGGCTCGATTAGCACTATCCCAGCTCCACTGCTATTCTTGGTCGCTGATCCGTCTGAATAGACCTTCCAACAATCGTCGGGTAGACTGATGGCAACCTGGGACTCTGACTCCTTTCCTTTAGCCTTTTCTTTTGGAGCTCGCTGTTCGTCGTCTTCCTTGGTGAACGTAAGCTCGACCAAGAAGTCAGCTAGAGCTTGAGCCTTCAACGCCTTTCGAGGTCGATACTCAATGTCAAATTCAGTAAGGGCAATTGACCAATTGAGAAGTCGACAGGAACTCTCCGGCTTGTGAAGAATTTTTCTTAGGGGGGCATTTGTAAGAACCACAATTGGATGAGCCAAAAAATAGCGCGCAGCTTCCTTGAAGCCACGACTAGAGCATAAGCGACCTTCTCAGCATTGTAGTATCGGCTCTCCACATCTGATAAGGCCTTGCTGATGTAGTATACTGGCTTTTGTTGAGTTTCATCCTCTCTAATCAAGACTGCTGCCATCGACCTGTCTCCCACAGATAGATATACAAACAGGGTTTCACCAGCCGGGCTCCAAGCTACTTAGCAAAGGTGGAGTAGCGAGGTAATCCTTCAATTGTTGGAACGACGAATGACATTCGGTCGTCCACTCAAAATTTTTCGTCCCCCTCAATGCTTTGAAGAAGGGGAGAGACCTCTCTGCTGACTTTGATATGAAGCGACCAAGAGCTGCTACCCTTCCGTTAAGTCGCTGCATCTCTTTGACACTGGTGGGAGTTTTCATGTCGACTAACGCCTTGATTTTTTCTGGATTGGCTTCTATGCCTCTTTGAGATACCATAAATCCCAAGAACTTGCCACCGCAACTCCAAAGACACACTTGCTGGGATTGAGCTTCATGTCGTTTGCTCGTAAATTGGCGAATGTCTCCTTCAGGTCGACTACGTGACTCCCAGTCTTAGTTTTAATGACCATGTCGTCAATGTAAGCCTCCATATTTCGACCAATTTGTGAGGCAAAGACCTTGTTCACCATTCTTTGATAGGTAGCTCCTGCATTTTTTAAGCCAAATGGCATCATGTTGTAGCAGTAAATGCCTCCACCGCTTGAAATGCCGTTTTCACAATGTCATCCTCGTGCATCTTTATCCGTGGTATCCCGAGTAAGCATCCAGAAACCGAGAGTAGAGTGGCCAGCGATGGAATCAACAAGCTTGTCAATTCTAGGAAGAGGATAGCTATCCTTTGGGCAAGCTAGATTGAGAGTAGTGAAGTCGACACACATCCGCCATTTGCCATTCGATTTCTTCACCATGACCACGTTGGCCAACCACGTTGTATGAGTGGCCTCTTTGATTATCCCGGCACTCAAAAGTTTTTGTACCTCGCCTTTGATAGCCTCTTCCTTGTCGCGAGCAAAACTTCTCAACTTTTGGGGTCTAAGCTTTATGGTCGGGTTGACTTCAAGTCTCGTGAACAACGACCTCTTCCTTGATTCCCTCATGTCCTCTACCCTCCATGCGAAGACATCATTACTTTCCTTGAGTAGCTCGATGATTTCTCGCTCGCTCCTCAACCGATAGCCGCTTCCCAATCTGAATTTTTGGTCGGGGTAGGAAAAGTTGGTGATTACCGACTCTAACTCATCCACAGCCTTCTAGCTCCGTCCATCTACGAATTGTAGAGTCTCAATGATTATCTCCTTGACCCTTTGTCTCTCCTCGGCCCTCGTGTGTGGAGCTTCTTCGCTATCATATCATCTAACTTGTCTCGCAACCTCGCCGGTGGTGGTGGCGGCCCCCGAGTTATTGTCGAGCCGGGAGGCATAGGTTGCCTATGATGACTTGGTCGACCATAACTACATCTGAATCGACCTCAGTGGTGTTAGAGTGATGTGTCGACTCAAGCATGACCTCGTCATTTGAGTGATAGGTCGACTCTTCCACGTTGGTGATTGTTGACAATCGGGTAGTTTTGGTGACTGACTGGGACAGCTTCAAGTAACCATCGCCAGCCTCAATCTCTAGCTCCCTTTTCTTTCTTTCTCTTAGAACATGATCCAGATAAGCACGAGCCGTGCCTTGTACGCAACCCACTCCAGCAGTGTGGGGAACTTTACTCGCCGGTGAGGAATTGATGCTACCATTCCAAGAGCGACCGTCCAGAATTCCAAGGATGGCGGCATAGTCACTATTTACATCAATTACAATAAATTGTACCTTGAGACAACCCCCGAGGGGTGCTGGCCTAGGTCGACGTCGAGCACTATCTGGCCTTTAGCATCAACTCGATGGTTGGTGAAGCCCTCCAACCTGCCATCATATCTCTCCAACTGTTCGTCATTAAGACCCATCTCCTTGAAAGTTTTGTAAAACAAAATATCCTTGCAGCCCCCATGTCGACTAAGAGTCCGCTCGTCGTACATCCATCAATGAGACCTGGGATGACGAGAACTTGCTCCCTAGCCGCCATATTAGTTGCCAATTCATGGGGGTAGAAGCCGATCGCTTCATCTCTCGACTTCTCTCCTCGAGGCACATGTGGGGCCTTATTGAGCCGGAATATCTTGTGCTTGATGGCCGTGTTGCTCGCTTGTTCGATGATGACCCCCAGTGGTTCGCCTAGGCCGCCTAGGTCCTTGTTGCCCACCCGCCGGCCGCTCACCTCCTCCGCCTCGAGGTCTCTTCACATAAGCTTCGAGTCTCCCCGGTCGACCATTCTCTCGGATGATACGCTTTAATCCCAAGCAATCCTCGTGAGATGACCGTGTCTTTGTGGTAGTCGCAGCATTTGCCGTTGTCCCTCCTAAACTTGTTGCTGGATTCATTGGGACTGGAGGAGCCGGCTCGACAAAGATTCATAATCTCGCCCGACTCACCGTAAGGGAGTGAAAGCTTCGGGCACCTTCTCTCGTTGCCCTAGTTCTCGTTCTTTCCATTTTTATTGTTCCCCCCATTCTTGTTGGAGTCCTTTTTATCATCGGTGACTTCAACCTCGGGGCTCTTTCCATTCTTCTTTTCTTTCCTCTCCTCAAAGAAGGGCGAAATTGTATACCTTCTCAAACAACTCCTGTCGAGTTGTTACTGTACGAACCGTGAGCTCGTAATCCATGTCTCGCCGAGGAAATACCGTTTCAAGCTTGATGACTTCCCTATCGGTGAGGTCTTCCTCTATCTTATCAACCATTTCCTTGAACTTGGTGAAATAGCTCATCGAGCTTTCATTCTTACCCTGCACCAAGTTATTCAGATCGGTGACGGTGACCTTACGAGCTCCGCAATCGAGAAGCGATCCAAAAACTTTGTCCTGAAGCGAGGTCCAAGTGGTGATGCTTCCAAAGAGCCCAAACCGTTGAACCAAGTTAAAGCTGCCCCAGTGAGTGTGCTTAGGAGAGCTTTGCACATATTGTCGTCCTCATTGGCGACAAAACACATTGTGGCTTCTAAATGTGCTATATGACTCCTTGCATTGGTCGACCCCGAATATTTCTCCGTAAGAGGCAACCCGAAGGTAGGAGGAGGTCGACTATCTCGATTTCTTTGGATAAAGGTCGAAGAGCAAAGTCAATTCGTTCGACCTTTCCAATCTCCTTTTCTTTTCCTCCTCCCATTGTTCGAACTTCTTTTTCATCAATAGCCATTCTCTCGGCACGGGTCTTTCATCTCCTGGAGGGGGAGCATTTGACCTCTGGCCCTCACTTCGGGGGAGTCATCTCGTCTACTCCTCCCGTCTCTATGGGAATTGGTCCTTTCGATCTTATTGGAGATCTATGTCGTTACTTCTTTGAGGCGACCTGCGCCTCTCAAGACCCGATGGCGACCTACGCGCCGTTATCTCCATGTGGCGACTGCGCCTTTCCTCTCCTACAGGCGACCTGCGCCCATTCCCGTCTCTATGAGATCCCGACCTCTCGCGTCCCTGGTGAAACATCTGTTTCTATTGGCCGTTAACCGAGTCCTCAAACCGATTGAGCCTCCCGCTCCTCGCTTCGTTGAGGCTAGCCCTTAAATCGTTACTTGGCACATGAACGATAGTAGGAGCTCGTTGAACTATCCCGTTTTCACCATTTTGCCCCACACCCTCATTTGGCCTAACACTCCCGGCCCGTTGCCCATTAGAAACCTGAGTGGGGGCCACTCTTTCGTAGCGTACATCGGCTTGCTCGCCTCCTCCACGGCTATTAAGTCGCCGAATGCGGGCTCGCTCCAACATCATCTCCTTCTTGCTCATGGGGTTGGTGGAGGGACCCGCCCTACTTCCTATGTTCATTTGCCCATAAGGACGCTTAGGAGGAGGTGGAGCTCCTTGTCCATCCATATGCCTTTTACCTCTCCTAGTGTCGTGCAATCCTCTCGCCATCAACAATATCGGTAGAACGCGTTGCTCTACCATGAGGACGATTTGGTGGGGAGGAGGCAAATCCGTGTTCTCATTAGTGATGATGAGATTTCCAGATTCGTATTGGTGTTGATGTTGTTTGCTTCTTCATGCCCAAGTGAAGCCTCGATACGTGTCCGTCCGAAGTCACCATTGTCAGAGGTTGTTGAAAAATTCGAGGTCAAGTTTAAAGCACGTTCCGACAATGGAACCAAACCGATGTCCGCAGAAATGTGCTTATCAATCTTCCTCCACGTGGCAGGACTGATCACCTGGCTCCTTGACCTGAAAACAGAACCCACGACTAGCCGGATGTGTCTCCGGCGAAGACGCTCGGGCGTGAGAGTAAGATCACAGTTGTATAAAGCTCAAAATGTATTGAATAATGAACTCAGAATACAAAATGGCAGTTACCTTTGCACCGTTGGTAGTGATGAAGTATTTATAGTTGGTGTAGGGAGTTTAATGACGGGGCTACATGAGCTCCGAAATTATAGCGGCAGTTATGTTCATGGGAACGTGCCTGTAACCGTCCCTGATTTGTAGGGATGCTGTTATGGAAAGATTGACCCACGTGCGTCAACACATGTTAGGTCGACACTTGATAATTAGGTCGAGGTCGCCACTTGTAGAATGGCTGACCTGACTGACGGGTAGAGCATGGTTCGTACCCGAATTATGATATGGATCATGAGGTCGGACTAAGTTAGGTCGGGACCTGATAGGTCGGACCATGGGCTTAGTCGACTGATACAAGAGACGGGCTTTGGGCCTTGTTATGATTGAGTCAGCCTCATTGGGAATGTGATGGCCAAGGCTCCTTGTGATTGGGCTTTACTCCTTTGGCCCAACTCGACACTTTTGGTATGTTCAGTAATTAATATGTTAAGATATGCACCATAAATAAATGATCCTAATAAAATAAAAGAGAAAAATAAATAAATCAAATTGAAATGAAATGAAATGAACATAAATAAATAAAAAGATGACGAAGCTCACGTTATCTCACCGAAAAACTGATTATAAATAAATGACTATTTTTAGTTTTTCAATTATGTAATGAACTAAGATTAAAATTTGGATTAGACGTAGGATTTTAGAAACCGCCTAATATTAGCCGTAGGATCTTAACAGTGAAAATGAATCTAATGGTTAAAAATAAAGAGGAAAATAAATTATTCAATGAAGACCGTTGGATCAGGTAGTTATGGATAAATCATGGCCGCTCTTTATCCTTAGATAAGAGGCGATTATTTCCGCCCTCTATTGTATAATAGATTAAATCATAAGGTTATAAATATATTCAAAACTTGTCATTTATGGAAGAGAACCTTGAAGTGAGACAGACCAAAAAGGAAAGTAGGAACCTTGAAGTGGGACGGAGAGAGTACTTTTTTAAATTAATATTCTTATTTTTAGAATATTAGTTTTAATATAATCTTCAATTTAACTACTAAATTATATACATAATAAAAATACATTATCACAAAAATTATCCTTCATCATATTCTACTTACAATATTATACATTATTAAAATACATAATAAAAGTTGTGTATAAATTTGCTACCGAGTTAAGAAATTTCTTTTAGTCCTACTAATAAAAAAGATAGTGGATGTGATATTTGTATATTTTTGCTACTGAATCAAATATTGTTACACCTAATAACTCATTTACTTACTAGTAAATATAAAAAAACTGTGGTCGCAAATTTTATTAATAAAGGTTGATTGTTATTTTGTAGATCCACTATTTATCAAATATATATATATATATATATCCAACAATTATTGTCACATTATAATTGTGATAGATTTTTAATTATTATTTTCCTAAATTGTCATAAAAATAAAAATAAAAATATTTGTGCTGAGTGGGAGGGAGGTTTAGAATAAATGTCATCCCGAAAACAGATGCAAGTCAAAGATCTCTATATAGTCTAAGTGGTTGTTGTTGTTTTCTTTTCTGTTTTGTTTTGAATAGGTCTAAACTAAATCGGAGGCGAAAGTATACACCTTCCGTCTCCAATTTAAGTGCACATTTTGATTTTTTTATAAAATTTGATCATATAATAACGAAAAATTGATATATTATAATTAAATTTTAAAACTTTTAATTGTTAGTGTTGTTAGTAATAAATCAATAACTTTTAAAATTTCATCAAAATGTTCTAATTTTTCGTTATTGTATGGTCAAATTTCATAAAAAAATCAAACTGTGCACTTAGGTTGGGACGGAGGGAGTATGTGCTTCTGTCTAAATTGATGACGATTGTTCAAACTGATCGATAGATGAAATTCGTGTAATGATTCTTACCTTCTTATGAAACTAGCGTAAGTTTTTCAGAGGACCTCGCATGAGCCAGACAACCGGATTTCTTGCCTCCGAGATTTTCTAGTAAATCATTCATTATTTCTTCCAACTAATTACTGTAATTTCTTACTAAACCCCTTCATAATTATTTCAACTAATTAAAAGAGTCCAAATATATTTTATCACTTCTTGTTGTGTACCATTTGTGTACTACAATGCTCACCATAATGCATTTGATGATGTTAAATCATAATATTCATATTATTATTCCCACCGTCCTGAAATAAATTTTATTTCTTCTTAAAGTGTCCAAATAAGTCCTTAAAAAAGTGGATATACCTCACCGACAATGACCGCTAGAGGTTCGATCCCTCCCCTCTCTTCCTAGCGTGGAACATCGTCAAAAAAATGTCCCAAACAATAATTATTGCTTTTAAATAAAAGTTACTTGATCATTCATTTTTCCCTAAATTTTAATATGTACTTGCATTGATCATATAATATGGTTAGATCATTAAGAGTTTTTATATACATAAACTATTAAATGTGCTTAAATTTCAACTATGTTAAATGTCTAAATTTAATATTGGAATGATGTTTTTTTTATTTAAGAAAAATATAACGATATTTATTAATTTGTTATAAATTTAGATGTCAAAGATAGAAAACATTTTTACTATATTTTTTAAAATGGACATTTGATCAGTTTGGGATGGGGGAGTATTAGATTAAAGGGCAAATAACAGTTTAGGGTCCGAACTCAATGAGGTTTCTATATGGGGCCCGACCTTTTTTTTTTGCCACATCAAGGCTCAATATGTAAAAAAAAATATCAATTAAGGATTATTTTTTTTGACAAAATTCGTTAAAAAAAAGTCTGATAATTCACATGTGCCATGTACGTGATTAAAAAAATTGGTTAGTTTGAAGCTGATTTTTCTATTAAGGGTTTAATGAAAATTCCAAAATTATAATGGTAGAAAGTTAAATTTATTTATTTTAAATAAAATAAATAAAGTAATGATCATCTAAATAAAAAAAAAAACTAACAAATTTAATATAATTAAAACATATTTTTGAAAACATTAATATATTATTTTTGAAGTATTAATATATTGAAATTGAACTAAATATTTTTTTGAATTAATTTTATTTTTTTAAGCAATATATTTGTATGAATATAAATAACATTACCTTATTAAATATTCACTCCGTCCGAAAATGAACATTGAATTTTATTTTATTTTGAAATTTGCTATTGAAAGAGTATTTTTTTCGGATATTTATTTTGAGACTGAGAAAATATCTATAATGCAATTGAAGGCCAGGTAGCTGACTCTTAGCTAGGGTATAAGTGGTGGTCAGGATTGAAAGTTTGAATATGAATTCGACGGCTGAGATTGATTGACAGTTAATTTATTTTCCCACTATCACGGCAATTGTTACGTAACCTCCCTTACCCCCACACAGTCCTGTAAGTACCCCAATCTGGATCACCCCCTTTCAAACACACGGGAAACACCGCAGACTCATCCACGTAGTGTCAGAGACCTCTCTCACTCAAAACCCTCTCAAACCCCCAACCAAACCAAGGGAGGAGCCTTTCTGGGATAAAAAGGGACAAAAGGACCTTTTGGGAATTTTCAGGAAATCAGAAAAGCAATTAAGGTCCGTACGGACCTCTTTGTTTCAATGATTACTAAATCCCCTTAAAGTCCACAATATTCCCTCAAATTCCGGGGAAAATGATTACTTCCCTGCAGAGTTGGTCCGTACGGACCTCTTTGCATGCAAGATGGTCCGTACGGACCTTATTGCTCAGGGAACACCATCATTCCAGAATATTCTCCATCATTGCAGATTCCCTCAAATCGAGGAAATCCAAAATTCTGGATAACCAAGAAGGTCCGTACGGACCTCTTTGCTCCGAAATTTTTACTATAAATAGAGGACTCCCCCTCCTCATTTTCACACACCTCCCTCTTCTCTCTTCCTCCCTTAGCCTTCTGGCTCCCCTCTAAGTCCTCTTGAGGCACTCCCGGCCCCTTTCGGATCCTTCCGAGGCCTTCCGAGCTCCCTTGTGGTGCTCCGAAGCCTCCCCGAGCGCTCCCGAGACGCTCCCGCGCTGCCCCGAGGCACTCTCGAGGTACTCTGAGGCCCCTCGTGGTACTCCGAGGCCTTGCCTGGTCTTTCCACGGTGTCCCGACTCTTTCCAAGTCAAACCGACGATCCCAAATCACGCCGAAACTCTGCCCGAGTGACTCCTGCCACCACAACGCACGTCGAACCTCTGCCCGAGTGATCCCGACGATCCCCACGCACGCCGAACCTCTGCCCGAACGCAGCCTACAACCTCAACTCACGCCGAAACTACGTCATGAGACAACCGGTCCCTCCCGAAGCAACCCCGATCCGTACCGGAACGCTACTCCGACCTCAAACACCATTCCCCAGCGGAAGACAGACACGAACCAACATTGGTAAGGCTTCCTTCCTACACTATTTCAATACATTTCCATACATAGCATACAATGTAGACATCCGATACAGCATGCATTTTTAAAAAGCACACACACACACACAACATTTAAAGGATATTAGGGGTATCCGAAAGACTCGTTTTACGAGGCTACTCGGGTGAGCTCTAATATTCTAATATTCTCTTCCCGGGGAGTCATCTGACCTCCGAACTCAAAAATCTCATCACACAAAAACGGTTTAAAATTATCTTTAAGCGATGCCCTTTTCAATGTTTTGGGCTTAATAAAAACGGCGTGGCGACTCTACAAAAACAAAAACGGCGAGACGAACAGCCGCTCCAACGCGAAAGATGCCAGATGCCGGGGCTGCGAAGCCTTTCTCGGATCCGGGTAATTTCAGTTGGCGACTCCGCTGGGGAATATTTTGTTTTAAAAACTTTTAAACAAAACAAAAGATTTTTAAAACGATGATGAGGGTCAAACTTTCATTTTACCCCTTTCTTTAACTGTTGTGTGTGTGTGCACGTGCTTTACTTTTTATTTTACAAAAAAAATAAAAATAAAAAAAAATGCATCAATATACATCTGTGCATACATTTAAAATTCTTCAAAAACTTCTGTTTTACTCAGAAAAAGAATTTTAGAGACCGCACACTACGCGCACCTTGCCTCGGTTACACCGCACACTACGCGCCTCGGACACTGCGCCTCGGATACACTCTGACCCTTAACCCGGAGTGGTCTCGGTTGCGATCCGTTTGGCCTTCCTAGGCCTCTTGGGCGCGCACGGGATCATTCCAAACATCCCATCCTAGCCAAGCGTCAACCACACGTTGGAGTCTTGAGTCACACTCTGTCCGGACTCGGTTGGTTTTTACCCGGTCCAGGTGTCATACGGCTGGATACATATACCATGCCGGCCATTTTACGAGTCAAGGCTCGGAACTCAAGATCCCTTGCGCAAGCAAAGCGATGAAAGGTCATGCTAAAATCTTGACCTGATCTTGATTTCCGAAGCTACACCCAGACGATGTTCCGTCCCGGATATACATCCATGCTCGCATGACACCATGTCATCACGCCTTTGATACGTCAGCCATGACGATATGACCCAGCCAACGCCCAACGTCACAGATCCCTTGCGCAAGCAAGGTAAAGAGAGGTCATGCCGAACTCTTGACCTGATCTTGACTCGGTGGCGGCTCGGTTCACTATTCACATGGCTAACGCATCAAAACGAACATGACAGGCTCGGTCCTTAGGTTCGATTTTTCTTTTAGGCCGGTGGAAACCGCTTGCACTATAGGACCCTCGCACAGGCCGTCCACCTGGGATGTCGAAATACGGGTGCAAAACGAGGGGCTTATAGCCGCACAGATGGTCTCCACTGACCCAGGATCTAGCATAGTTGCGAAAAAGAAGAGCAATCTTTTCCAACCTACCTAGGACTCTGAGAAAACATGTTTTAAGTAAATTAAAACAACAAAAAAAAAATCAGAAAATAAAAGAAACGGAAACCGCATGCCACGTGAGCTTTCCCCCTTTTATCCCGTTAGGCCACTCCTGTGTCTAAACCTTGCCCATCACCCCCTCCAGCTAACAGAGAGTGGTCGAGAGTACCCGGGAACCCGTCTCCCAGTGTCAAAACAGCAAGGTCCTACCCACCTCTGTCACCAGGACAGTCCGTCAATTCCCCATGGCCAAGTCAGTGGATAACAAGGATGAGAACGGGACCTTACCCCCAAGAAATTTCCCAACACTGGAAGAAGTTTGGCAGGTCCTCATGGCTATTGAGAAACGTCAAGGTGAGCAACAAGCCTGGATCGAAGGTGCCATGCACCACTTCGGAACCTTAGCCACCCAACTACCTGGGGCTTCCCAAGCCATGACTGCTCCTACAGCCTCTAACGTCTCTCATTGTCTCCCAGAAGTCAACCTGTTACCCTCGTACGAGCCATGCAGTTATGACGTAAGGCCACAAGACCTTCCAGAGGAAAGCCTGCCCATCCAGCCTCCTGAGGTCCCGGTACCACCGCCGAACAACGAACACATCTGGTGGGACGTCTGCGATTGCAGTGCTTGTCTGGAAATGGAATTCCAGGATGCAATGAACGAGGGCCGTCCTCGACGAAAGAAGAAGCTATCTTCTCAACAAAAACTGAAAAAGAGGTATGAATCTGGTGATCCCACAGTCGGAACCCTTGGAGAACCCTCCGGAAAGTTTGACTACTATGTCATCTACTCCAGCAAATCTCCCCAGCCTAGTTCTGCACAGGGCCACGGCAATGTTTGCTCCATGATCAGCTGGGACGAGCTTCGCACCGCCACCGAAGGCCCGAAGGTCCAGATAATCCAACCCCTGTCTTGGGAAGATCTCAAAGCCACTATTGATGCTTCAGTAAAAGCCATGACAGTGAACGAATTGAAATGCGCAGTCTGGCCTTACGCTAATCAGGCTCCTCCCACTCCAGAAACGGGAGAGACAAGCAAAACCATAAGTCCAGAGGTGAATGTTCTGACACGTTCCGGTCAAATCCCAGTGAATCCTCCACGGACAGACAAAAGGCCAGCCATACCTGAGCCACGAATTGAAAAGGGGCCCTACGCCAAAGAAGCTGAAACCTTGGACCCAAAGGTTGAAGATCCTGTCTTGACACAGCTCAAGCGCACTCAGGCTAACATCTCACTCTGGTCCTTACTCACTTCATCTTACCCGCACAAGCTCAAGTTGGAAGAAAGCCTGGCCCAGACCATGGTTCCCATCACAGTGACACCTGATGAAGCAGTTCAGATGATTGGCAACGTCAATTACAGCAATATCATCACCTTCACAGAGCTCGATCTTCCAAAATTTGGGGCTGACCACAACGAGCCTCTCTACATAACAGTTCAACTGGACGAGCGCCGTCTCCCTCGGGTCTTGGACTTGCTAGGGATCAAAGCAACATCATCCATGAACGTCCTTCCAGCCAAAATGATGGATTTGCTAGGGATCAAAGCAACTGATCTAAAACCCTCGACTCAGGCAATCAAGGCATACGACTCAACATCCCGCCCAGTCTTGGGAATAGCCACCTTGAACCTGTGGTTTGGAAAACAAATGGTCCCGACAGATTTCCAAGTCATCGACATCCCGATCACCTTCACTGCCATTTTGGGACGCCCTTGGCTACATCAGATCAATGGGGTGGCATCCACTCTTCATCAGTGCGTAAAGTTCGTCCAAGGAACAGATCGACCATCATCTACGGCGACAAGGATAAGTCCATCGAAAGGACCGACACCAACGGCGTCCCGGTTTTAGAGATCAAACACGATGATGACGGCATGATGCTCACAGGGTTCACCATCGAAAGCCCAAAGGCCCAAGTGTGCCACATAGACCGCCTTTGATTTGGGACAAGATCCCTCCCCGATGAAAATGATGAAGCACATGAACTACATCCGGGGCTCGGTTTGGGAAACGCCATCGGGGCACTCAACGGATCATCAATATCAAAGAACAGAATACCCCGCACGGCACAGGATACTCTCCTACTCCCGAACACATAGCGGAGGACAAGCGAGCTGCACGAAAATGCTCCACGAGATAACAAAAGAGGCTTGCACGCAATCTCCGATCTTCGTCCTTACAGCTTCGACATGACCAAGTACTTCACAAGGAAGGCCGGCAACTTGGAAGAAGATCCGAAAAAGGAACAGGCCGATCGGCGCCAAACAAAGGCTGGCCGACAACCATGGACAAGCTCCGGCAGAACCTGGCAAGATTCGGAGGCCTCAAGCCAAATCCCGTCCGAAGAGCATTCCTCGACACACCGCCCCTGCCGGGATCCACAACCACCACTATTCACAATGAATTTTGGTTCGGGGAAAACCCCCTCTTTGGCGGAAGAATTCGAAAAACTCTCTGTCAACACTCCCGCCTTCAACAAGCGGGACGAGTTTGCATTCGAGCTAGTAATGCCCAAGACAAAAGCAAGAGACTCCGCGAGACGATGCTTGGGACGAACCACTGCTCCACTGCTCTTCAAAGAAGAAATCGAGATGCCGGATCTAATCGATTTTGTTTCGATAACTCTGTGATAGCAATGATCGGGAACGGTGACATAAAGCCTTTCAAGCCCCATCTCCTATCAAGCTCATTACCACTCAATAAGCTGGGCCACCTTCTCCGGACCCACTCCCGGCCAAAAAGGACATGATCGAACAACTTGGTCGACCCCTCGAGTCCTAGAGTCTAGTGTCAAAACTCATCCCGAGTCCATTAGCTTTGAATTTGAGTCTCTCGAGTCATCGATGGCCTCACGCCAGAAGATTACGAACTCATCGCCAATAATGTATTCCCGTATGCTCTTAATGAATGCTTCGATCTTTCGAGTATCCTCTCATTGCATCTTTAACAACTGATAAATTAACTAACACACAAACAGTTAATAACGATTCACTTGATAAAGAAGCAGACACATTAAACGAACAATACATTAAGCACATCTTTAAGCATGTTGTCAAACGAGAGAAAAACCGGGCCCAAGCTGCCGAGGAGGTTTTAACCAAAGTGAATTTGGGAGCTATTTGAAGAGCCAAAAGAGACGCAAATCGGAAGTTTCTTCACCGCACGAGCAAGACGCATTGGCTGCCTTTGCCAAGGAGTTCGTGGATGTGTTCGCTTGGTCTTACCGAGACATGCCCGGATTAGATCCTAACATTGTAGAACACCGGATCCCCTTGAATCCCGAGGCTAAGCCCATCAAGCAAAAGCTACGCCGAATCAAGCCAGAATGGTCTTTACAAGTCAAAGAGGAGATCGAAAAAATGCTCCGTGTCGGCTTCATCAGGGTGATCGAGTACCCCACATGGCTCTCCAATATTGTCACGGTCACCAAGGCCAATGGAAAAGTACGGCATTGCGTGGACTTAGAGATCTCAACAAAGCAAGTCCCAAGGACGATTTTCCACTACCCAATATCGACATGTTGGTAGACACCTGACCCATTTCGAAGTCAAGTCCTTCGTGGACGGTTTTGCCGGCTACAATCAGATCAAGATGGCCGAAGAAGACCAAGAAAAGACAGCTTTCACAACCCCTGGGGAACCTCTTGCTACACAGTAATGCCGTTCGGACTAAAGAACGCTGGGGCTACCTACCAACGGGCAGCAACCGCCCTCTTCCACGATATGATCCACAAAGAGATCGAAGTGTACGTCGATGACATGATCGTCCACTCAAAGGGATCGGACGGATAACACCTCACGAGACTGAGAAAATTCTTCAATCGCCTCCGAAAACACTCAATGAGGCTTAACCCCGCCAAATGCACATTTGGGGTTAGCCGAGGCAAGGTTTTGGGATACGTAGTCACCGAGAGAGGCATCGAGGTTGATCCTCAAAAGATCAAGGCTATCATCGAAATGAGACCACCGCAAACTCGCACGAGAGGTGAAAAGCTTCATGGGCCGCCTGCAATATATCGCCCGCTTCGTCAACCAATTGACCTCTATGTGCGAGCCAATCTTTAAGCCGATGAAGAAGAACGCCGACATCGAATGGAACTCGAATGCCAAGATGCCTTTGAAAAAATAAAAGCATACCTTGTGAGTCCTCCGATTCTCTGTCCTCCCCACGAGGAAAAGCCACTTTGTTGCTATACCTAATCGTGACCGACACCGCGGTTGGAGCCATGCTCTGTCAAGAAAAGAGGGAGTCACGGGTCGAAAGCGCCATCTACTTCGTCGGTCGAAAGTTTCAAGGCGGCGAACTCAATTACTCGGCCCTCGAAAAAACTGCGCGGCTACGGTATGGGTTGTCGGGAAACTACGGCACTACATGCGATGCACACGGTACACTTGGTTTCCAAAATGGACCCGATCAAGTACCTCTTCGACAAACCATCTCTGTCAATGAGGCTCGCCAAATGGTCTTTCTTCCTAGCAGAATTTGACATCAAGTACGTAAACCAAAAGTCAATCAAGGGACGGGCCATGGCTGAACAACTGGCTGATTTCCCAACCGACGAGGCTCGAGGCCCCGAACCACAATTTCCATACGAAGGAATCTTCGCAATCGAAGGCGAAAACCGATGGCAACTGTTCTTTGACGGAGCGGCCAACCAAAAGGGAAACGGCATCGGTATGCTCTTGGTGGATCCCAAGGACGAGCACACCCCAATTGCTATAAAGCTCAATTTCGAGGTAACCAACAATGCCGCCGAATATGAAGCTGCTTGTTTTGGACTACAAGCCGCACTCGAGAGGAATGTCCAGAAACTCGAAGTTTATGGGGACTCAGCCTTGATCATCAACCAAGTCTCCAACAAGTGGAAAACCATAGACCCGGGCTTGCAAAAATACCATGCCTGCATAGAGGACCTGTTAGGCCCAATAGGCGAGGAAATAGGCTAGAGGGGGGGGTGAATAGCCTTTTTGCAATTTTAATTAAAATACTTCAATGGTCATAGTCACTGATCAGAAAGTTGTAAGATAATCAGTAAGCACAGCGGAATATCAGTGACTAAGTTTGAACTCACACAAAATCAGCAAGAGATTGTTTAGAGCTTGATTTTAAACACAAAGTATTTATGTAAATCATATATGCAGAGCAACTTGTTTGGTTTAGGGAAATACTTATGATTCGGCGGGATGAGCGATCGATTTGGTGAAGTGAACTACGGCAAGATGAAAAATAAAGTAAAGACAAGGACACGGTATTTGGAGAGGTTCACGGCGTGAATCTTTGCTACGTCCTCTACCAAGATTGGTCAGATCTTGGATTTTGGGAAAAGTTTACTATCAGTTTATCCTAGTCTATTAGAAGTGCCGCCTGGCCGATTACAAGGACTGAATACAAGGATCTACTGATGGATCTTTAAATGAAGAAGCCGACCGAGGTGTTTTTGAGTGGCAAGTTGGACTTATCTCACTCAGTGTGTGTGTGAATCTCAATCAATGCATTCCAATAATTGTCTAGTTGGAGAATGCTTACAAGGTTGATTGAGAAGTGCACGAGTGTATATCCCTAATAAAGTCTAATGATTTTATGGATTTGAAGACTTGAACACAATCAATGCTTCAAGCACACTCTTCTTCAATGCAATCACCAACCTTCTTTAATGCAGCAAAGTCTTCTCTATATATACTCGAGGAGAAGGGAGAGAAGAACCAAGAATGCCGTTGAAGGGTAGAATCGGAAAAGAGGTTGGTAGGTGAGGATCATTTAATGCCATATCTTTGTAATTAATGCGGGAGATTTGAATAAGACATTTACGCTGTTATGCAGCGGGTAAAAACCCCTTTGTCCCAACCGGTTACTGCATAAGCGAGACAAAGGACAAAGTAGAGCTAAAAGTGGCTCTTGTGTCGATCTGGCGAGAATGGTGTTGGCGGGAAAAATATAACTACTTTTAGCAAACAAGTACGATGAAAGAGATAGAGATGTGACCGTTGTGGCGAGATTTTATTTCAAACGAAAGGAGTCATCCAAACACAAGTCACTTATCTGTTTGAAGTATGTTCTTGAAAAGAGTTAACTCTGGCTGATTACCGGGCGAGATCCCACCGGCGGGATAGTATCTGCGAGAACATCTTGAAATAAGCTGGGAGAGCATCGGTAAGAGATCCAAAAATAAAATCTAATTAAATTAGGGGTCTCTAACTAGGTGAGTGATTGGGATTAAGCAATTACGAGTCCACATATATTTTGACCCAACAATCTCCTCCTAATTGCTTAAGGCCAATCACCTACAAACGAGAATCACTTAAGAGGATATGAATAGATAAAAAGATAAGTGATCTTTGAAAAAATGACTAATAAGGTTCTATGAGAAGAGTTAGATAGATATTAAGCAAAAACCATAAAGTCAAAAACCAAATTGTCGAGAAAAAGAAAGATTGTTTTTGGGGCTTCACAAGGATATCTATATCATCGGTTACGAGACGATCCAAGAATCGGCGGGATCGGCGGGATCGGCATCGGTAGCGGCATCGGCGGGGAGCATCGGACGGATCGGCGAGAGGAGGAATCGGGCTTGGATTTTTCGGCTTCTTGGCTTCGGCCTTTTCGGCTTTCCTCTTCTTGCTAGCCTTGTAACGCTCCACTAGCACTTCATTTTTCCCTTCAAGCTTTGCAATCTTCGGGTTAGCTTCAGCAAGCTCGGCTTCAACGGCGGCAATCCTACTTCCCGGCGGCTTCAAGCTTTGACTCCAACTCCTTGATGAGTACGATCTGATTCAAGTTGACATCAAGCACCACTTTCCGAACACAGGTGGAGGCTGTCTAGGAGATCAGAGCCGATCAAAATCAGCGGCACTAAGATTGCGAGAGAAGAGGTGCGAAGGTCTGTGAGGGCTAGGGAAATAGATGCGAGAAACTTTGGATGCGATTTTTGCTAACTCCTCCTCTGAATGGACTTAAGCGGCAAATCCTTTACTTCTTCAATTTCACTCAGGAAAAACATCCCTAAATCTCCAATGTCACCTCTAAGAGCGGGTTGATAGGCTTCGAAAGATGACCATGCTCATTGGCAAAGTAGCCAAAGCAGTATAAACGGGTGGAGGATCGGAGGGTACCGGGAAGGAAGGAGGAATGAGCTGTGCTTGACAATCAATGGTACATCGGTAGATCTTGGAACGGGGGCTTCAAGAAGGAGAGGAAAATGCGGATGAACTATAATGGGGAGATCGGCAAACATTTGACCATTATTCTCCGAGGACATCTTGCGAGGCAAGCATGAAGTTCGAAAAGCTCTTCCATTCGGTAGATCTCTCATGATGCCAAGACTTAGAATTGCCGGTGTCCACGGAATGATCTTCTTTGAAATGAAGTGCGGAAGCATAGAGAGGTAGGGTTAAGGCTAGGGCATGCGATACACCATCTTCCAAACACCAACGAGAATAAGGAGAATAGCTAAGGGTTTCCACCACGTGATCATTAATCACTAAGCGCACTGGTCATCATTCCACGAGAATAAATGCAAACTTCAATAGGAGATTCACCGGAAGACAGATTTCACCTCGAATTTCTTAAGGAGCCGAGGTTGATTGGTAGGCTGGAGGGAGAGATTTGACTTTGGCATGAGAAACTTGGCGGGCGTTTTCTTCTTGCCATGCTTGATATCCTTGTTCCATTTCGGTAGAATAGGGGCATCTTTGGTAGAACCCTCGGTAGGAACGAGAATTTTGAAGGAATGTTTCACAATCTTTGTACGGATCTCCATTTAAGTTTCGATGAGGAGGGAATAGAGGATTACCGAAGAGTCCTTTGGAATGGACTTGAAGGTGGTATACCAATTTGAGCACATCATCAACCTACGATCATCGGTAAGGGAGTTGTACCGGGATGGAGGTGAGGTATCTTCTTCGGCATCATCGGGGATCTCATCATAGTCTTCGGGTCAATTTCATCCGGGCTATCTTCATCAGCAACGGCAACGAGGAGAGATTCATCATGGACCAAGAGATCGGCGGCGGCTTGATGAATAAGTGCACGAACGAGGGTCATAGACAACAATTGCGAGAGAAGGCATTATCAACTTCACGAGTGCGAAGATCAGCGGCAATATCGAGTGCGAGATAGCTCCTCCTCCCAACTCAACAACCTCTTGAAATGGTTCGGCGGGAACATCAATGAAGATGGGAGCTTGATCGGAGTTAAGAAAGACTCTGCTTTGTGACCACCATAGGTGAAGATGGAGCGGGGTTAGCGGATGGGCTGGAATGAGCATCGAGATGAAGGAGTCTTCCTCGAAGCACGGTGCTAATAAGCGGTGATCATCATCGAGGTAGTTTCTGCTGGATTGATGGAGTCACTTGAGGAATCGGCGGGAGGAACTTTATCGGCCATGCTTGAATCGGCATTCACATCGAAGCATTTCCTTCTTTCCTTTTCAATGCTTCTTGAGAATAGGTAATGAGCTCTGAGTTATCTTCAACACATTTTCAATAAAGCTGGGTGGCAAGAGCACCTGCAGTCGAGTCTCGGCATCGAGTACTTGAATCCCCGGTCTTCATCATTTTCGGCTCTTCCTAGGCGATAGGGATCATTCTCTTCAAAATCAAGGCTGGGTTTTGTAGACGAGAGGCATATGCAATCCAAACGGAGATGACCATCGAGATCTTGCCTTATTCGATCTGAAAAAGATAGACTTGGTTCCGGAGAAGAGGCAAAAGATCAAAGTATCGGTTGAAATTCGGCATCAACACATTCTTCTTTGAAATTTTGATATTTGGAGAGCGGAGAAACTTCTCGGCAAAAGTCTCATTCAAGTCCAATCTTGACCTATCAACATAGTCGATCAATAGTCCGGCGAGCACGAGTGTCTTTTCTGTTCTTCATGGGCTGAAGAAGTCTTACGATGAATGGTGGAGATGGTCAATCGGAAATACCCAGTTGCTTGGAGCAATCTTGTTGATCATGGACCAAGGGTTATTAAAATAGATGTGAAAGGTGGGGTTCTTTATGGGAGCACATTTTCTGGTCCTTGATTCCATGGCTATACCAGATGAGGCAGTATGCTGAATGTCCGGAAGGTTAGGATAAGATAATAAAAGGGGTTGCAATGGAATTCTCCTCCTTAAATCTTGCTCAATCATCCTTCTTCTCTCTGAAATTTCTTGATTGATTTCCTCAGGCGTTTTAGTGACCTTTCTGAAAATTGGTTTGGGGAGAAGAGAGGCTTCATCAAGAACTGGTTCAGCAAATAAGGTTTTTCGACTGCAGGATCGGAAGGAGGAATAACAAAGGATTACAGAGCTTTGGCGGAATCTGAGACTTTGACTTTTTGGATGATTTGGCAGAAGATGCAGGCATGGTTCTTTTCTTAGGTTCAGCAGAGGATGGGGCAGCAGGAATGGAGGCTGATTTCTTTGCTCTTGTAACAGGCCCAGCAGCAACAGTGGATGAGGAGCGGGGGTGAGATGGTGAAGGCTTTGAACTAGCGGGGGCTAGGGATGGTTTCTTTGATTTCTTCTTCTTCTCTTTCTCGGCGGCGAAACGGCGGTTGAACTTTCGGCGGGAGCGGCAACTCTAATAACTTGAGGCAGGAGCTCCACCGACCGGTATGCTAATCCTTTTCCAATCACCTTCACTGTGATGCTTCAACTTGAGTTTGGAAATGCTTTGGTAGCATTGGGGTCGGCAAGAACTACGACGAGGGTTACCTCGATTATCTGCTTTCGGCAACCAATAGTGACATCCTTTGCCGGGAAAATCCTTTCCTTTTTGCCTATCGGCGGCATACTTCTGGCTGCTTGAGCAATCACTCTAAAAATGAATCCACACCGGTTGAAATTTATCCTTAGCACGATTGCGGCGAATGCCTCAAGCGAAGATCAGTAATATGGCTGTGCGAGCCAGATCGGCAAATTAGACATCTGTCAATAATTTCAATCAAAGCGAAGAACCTCCTAGCATAATCAACCTTAAAATGCTTGTCTCCACTGAGTCTTGGACCAGCATTGGCACCTCTAATAAGATTCCAGGCATCATCCGGATCTGAAGCATCCATAGAATTAGGGCAGGAATTTCCTAGGGTTGGAAAGATGGAGGATATACTTTCGGGGTGACGAGAGATTGGAACACCAGAAGCTTGATGAAGAAATGGCTGAGAAGGATTCGGGATCATCTTCATCGGAATATTCAACGACAGAATTTGCGAAGAACTCTCTGACGGAATCAATATAAACTCCAAAATTATCAGAAGGAGTCAGAAAGGGAAGAACAGATGAGTCTGATAAGAGATCTCTGAGAAATTGTCCGTCAACAGCATCACCGAAGAAGCTTAAGTCTATGTAACCTCCATAGATATCCTTTTCATTACTCATGATTCCTGCAAAAACTCAACAATCAAGCAAACTCAAACACAATAAACCAATGTTAGAATCAGATCTTTGAAATATTAAAATGGACTTACCAGATTCAAAGAAAAAGTTTGAGAAATGGAGACTTGAGATAGCAAGATAGAATTTTGATGAGAATGTGAAAAGGTTTTTCAAAGAGAAAGCTTTGCTTAAATATGTTATGGAGTTTGGAGGGAACGGTTTATTTGAAAAGGGTTTTCAAAAGACGAAAACTGTTCAATTTCGTTGAAAAACGTGCAGCAGCAGCTCCATTTAAAGCGCCGAATTTGAGCAGTTAAGAATGATTACCATAACTGTTTAGGATTTAAAATGATACGGTTTACCTGAGACTTATCACAAAATTAATTGGAATAAATCATTTGACACGATTTTCGAAAATGGCGGTACACACACGTGTCAGAGGGGTGTGACCAAGCTGTCCTTGATTTGATAGGTCGACGGGGGACTCGGCTTTACACATTAAAGAGGAGGCTTGCTTTGATGGGAGACATAGATAGGCGCAACCACTACTTAGAATATCGGCGGGGAAAGAGCATCGGCAAGTAATCGGCGAAATATCAATCGGCAGGGACGGATCGGCGAGGCATAGCGATTTCAGCACGATGTAAGCATCAACCGGAGTAACCAATAACACCCAGCTCACTCCTAAGAAATTCAAATCTCTTCTGATCAAGAGGCTTTGTCAAGATATCAGCTCTCTGAAAGTCAGTATGAACTTTCAGCAAGATAACGTTGCCTTTCTCAACATGATCTTTCAAGAAATGGTATTTTATGTCAATGTGCTTTGTTTTGGAGTGCATTACTGGATTGTTTGAGACGGAGATGGCAGACTGATTGTCACAGTAGATTGGGCAGACTTGAGGAGGAATCTCATAGTCTACTAATTGTTGCTTCATCCATAGAATCTGAGAACAGCAGCTACCGGCAGCAATGTATTCCGCCTCAGTTGTGGAAGTTGAGGTTGCTGTTTGCTTTTTGCAAGACCAAGAAACTAGCCTTTCACCAAGAAACTGGCAAGTTCCACTGGTGCTCTTCCTTGTAACTCGGCAAGCAGCATAGTCAGCATCTGAGTAACCGATAAGATTGAATGAAGAATCTCTGGCATACCATAGACCAAGATCAGCAGTGCCACTTAGATATTTGATAATTCTTTTCACGGCTTGCAGATGGGATTCTCTAGGATCGGCTTGAAATGCAGCGCAGAACCACAAACAGCAAACATAATATCCGGTCTGCTGGCTGTTAGATAGAGCAGTGAACCAATCATTCCTCTGTAAAGAGTCATGTCCACTTTCTTGCCGGATTCGTCTTTGTCAAGATGCACGTTTGTCGCCATAGGAGTGCTTTGAGGATGAGCATTATCAAAACCAAATTTTTTGATTAGTTCCTTGGTGTATTTGGCTTGATGTATAAAAATTCCTTCATTGGTTTGCTTCACTTGTAGACCAAGGAAATAGGTAAGCTCACCCATCATACTCATTTCGAACTTGCTTTGCATGAGCTTTTCAAATCTTTTGCATAGAGCTTCATTTGTGGAACCGAAGATGATGTCGTCCACATATATTTGAACAAACAATGAATGACCCTTGTGCTTGGTAACAAATAGAGTTGTATCGATCTTTCCTCTTGTGAATCCCACGCCATCACTGAGTAGAAATTTGGACAGGGTTTCGTACCAGGCCCTAGGAGCTTGCTTCAAGCCATAGAGAGCTTTCTTCAATCGGTAGACATGATTTGGTTTCTTAGGATCTTCAAAGCCTGGCGGTTGTTCAACGTAGACCAGTTCTTGAAGTTCACCATTAAGGAATGCGCTTTTCACGTCCATTTGATATAGCTTGAATTCTTTGAAGGCAGCATAGGCAAGAAACAGTCTTATCGCTTCTAATCTTGCTACTGGTGCGAAAGTTTGATCATAATCAATCCCTTCCTCTTGACGGTATCCTTTGGCCACTAATCTCGCTTTGTTTCTTGTAATCTTTCTGATTCATCCAACTTATTTACGAATACCCATTTCGTTCCAATGACTTGCTTTGAGAGGAAGGTCTCGGTACCAGTTCCCGGACTTTACATCTTTCAAAGCTGATTCAACTCTTCTTGCATAGCTTCCACCCGGCTTGGATCGTGCAAGGGCTTCTTCGGTCTTACGAGGCTCAATATCGAGACACCATAGCCGAAGAAAAGAGATTCTCATCAAAATCCTTGTTCAGATTTCTGGTTATTCTGGGTCCAAAAATATCACCAATGACATTTTCAATAGGGTGATCACGATGAGGTCTAACTTCTCTCGGAAGGTCTTGTCTTACTGATTCTTGTCTTAAGGATTCTAGAGGAGGATCGGAATCGGCGGCGAGATTTTGAGGATGATAAATTTAAAGGAATAGGAGAGATAGTAGGGTTTGGACTTTGAGTGGATTTGGAATTTGATCGAGGAATATTTGGTATAGGAGGATGAATTACGAGATTGGATTTGGGCTAGGATTCATTGGTACGGGATGAGGAGGATCGGCGAGAATGGCTATCGGCAGAGACGTCTGGAGGATTATCGAGCGGGACGGTTTCTTCTTTGAGGATGGAAATATGTCAGTGGATCTTCTGCAACGACAAAAGGATCTTGTGCATTATCTGCCGATTGATTAGTATAACTAGATTCACCTGTCTCAAAACCACTAGATTGGTTAGCACTATTTGGAGTGCAGTCGAGACTCTAACAAATCAAATTCATCAAAAGTTACATGAGCATTCAACAATTTTCAAAAGTTTCTTATTGAAAACTTCGAAAGGCCTTCTTGTGTTTAGAGTAGCCGACAAAAATGCCTTCATCGGCTTTTTCATCAAATTTACCTCGGTGCTCTCTTCCGTTGTAAAGCACATAGCATTTGCACCCGAAGATTTTGAAGAATCCAATATTTGGTACTCGGCCTCTCCGAGTTCATAAGGAGTCTTATTATGGAATTTGTTGATGAGAGATACATTACGAGTGAAGCGAGGCGGTATGAATGGCTTCGCCCCGAGAAATATTTCGGCGGCACAGCTTCGAAATCATGGTCTTACCGGCTTCAATAAGCGTCCTATTCTTTCTCTCAACTACACCATTTTGTTGAGGTGTACCAGTAACGAGAGAAATTATGGTCTATACCATGATCGTCACAATATCGAGCAATACCGTTATTTGTAAATTCGGTTCCATTGTCGATCTCATGCGACGATATCGCTCTCCTTAAGTGCAGCAGCGGTCGGAATAACTTGGTGGCAACGGCATACGTGTCATCTTTATTCTTTGAAAGCTTCCACCCAAGTATATCGAGAATAATCATCTACTACGACCGGGGTATATCTACTTCCCCCAAAAATTTGTTTGTGGTTGTGGGGCCAAATAGATCCATGTGTAACATTTGTAGGCACCTAGAAGTAGACATGCAGGGCTTGGACTCAAAGGAGGATTTGTGTTGTTTTCCCAACTGGCAAGCTCTGCACTTCTTTCCATGATCAGCAGACACTTTTGGAAGACCAGTTGCCAATCCGGAAGCGGCAAGCTTGGATATTGATTTGAAATTTAAGTGGCCCGAGTCTCTT
The DNA here is from genome assembly GCA_022495995.1 of Adenophora triphylla var. japonica. Taxonomy (NCBI): domain Eukaryota; kingdom Viridiplantae; phylum Streptophyta; class Magnoliopsida; order Asterales; family Campanulaceae; genus Adenophora; species Adenophora triphylla. The sequence goes on from JAFEMH010003341.1 coordinate 78,477, forward strand.
GTGCCATAGCCACGAGTTCTCACGATGTTCTTAGCTACAAAACAAATATTAGTAACACCGTAATAGCACTTAAGTCTACTGCATAAATGTTACCTTTTCTTTTGGCGGTGAGAAGAGTTTCATTCGAGGCAATATCTTTTATGTAGCAACTTGATGTAGTGAAAATACATTGCATTCCTCTATCACGAAATTGTGATATGGATAGAAAGGTTATGTTTGAGTCCATCCACCAACGAGACCTTCTGTACAGTAACTGCACCTCGAATGATGGTACCACATCCAATTATTTTACCTCTACCATTGTCACCAAAAACTACGGGAGGACTGATGCATCGGCAATATCGGAGGAGATCGGCACGGCCGGTCATGTGTCTCGAACGGCCACTATCCAAAATCCATACATCTTTGCTAGCATCGGTCGAGGCCATAAAGCATTCTGCAAGTAAAACATGCTTATGGTCCCCCTTATATACTGGGTCCAAGAGGTTAGTTCCTCTTGGGCAGCCATATCTGGCCGCCACTAGAGGCTTTTGCCACTGTGGGTCCTGAGAGGCTTTTCAAGAGGCATTCATGAGCATGATGACCATAATCCAAACAGTTTTCACATTTCACTTTCTTTGATTGGTGAGTAGTCGGCAAGACACCACTAGATTTAGTCATTGCATCATGAGGCTTAGAAGAATCGGCAGGCACGAACGTAGGGTCTTTATAAGTGTTGGTTTTGCCCTTCTTGCCTTTCTGCTTGCCTTTGCAGTCACCTTTGGGGAGGCTGATCATTGGCGGCTGAATCAAGATTGGCGATACCGGCTTTCTTTGATGCATTTACTTTCAATATCTTCATCCGCAGATTCATTCTCAGCAATCTTAATTCCCTTTTGTACGTACCTGGCTTTCTCCATTTCCTTGTAGTGAGGATACTTCATTGATACAGCATTATATTTTAGCTTAGTATCCTTATGCAATGAGTTAATCGGGTTGTTCTCAGCCTTCTTATCCTTTTTCTCAGTCACAGAGACATTAGTACACTTGCTGCTTCTGGTTTCAAAACCTATCCCATGTTGATCATTTTTAGGAATAGCTTGGCATGCATTAATTGCCATTTTAGCAGCGTTAGGTTTGGAAAAAGTATTAATGGTTTTCATAAGAGAATCATTTCTTTGAGCTAAATCTTTAATCTGTGCTATGTGTACTTTTGCTCTGTTTTTGAGATCCAGGTTTTCAGTTTGAAGCTGATCGAGTTCACTCAGTTTTGTTTTCAAAGAATCAAGTTCAGCTTTGAGTGATTCTCTTTCAGCAGAGATTAAACTGAAATCAACAGTCAATATTTCATGAACACTACTCAACTTTTCATAATCAACAAAAAGTTCATCCATGGTCTCTATCATCTCAGCCTTAGATATCTCAGGAAGAGGGTCAGTCGTGTTTCTTTTGGCTGAGTGATCTTTTGATTCAGGAGAAAAGTTGGGTAGGGATGAAATGGGTTTGGCAAGATTTCTTGAAATACTTGGAAGTTTGGTAAAGGATGGCTTCTTTTCAGAGGATTGTGGAGGACTTGGTTCGGTTGCATGAGAGGCAATGGGTCCACACCGTCCATAAAGTGAGGCTCCAACTTGAATGACTTTGAAACCATAAGGATTAGTGCATTGACTTTGACTTCTTGAAATGAATGTCTTCTTTGGTCTTTCTCTCCTTGAAGATGCTCTTGGAGGAGAAGCATTCCGGTGAATAGGAGTAGGTAAATCTAGTGCTATTTCATCATCGGCATCCAGGCAACAAAGCTTATATCGGCATCTTCATCATCATCGGCGGCGCTTCACCTTCGAGTCGGTTTCACACCGACCGGCATAGCTTTCTCGGTGCTATCATCGCAACATAGCTTGGACTTTGGATGTCTTTGGTTTACCGATTTCGACATATTCATATTTTGGTTGGGGACACTTAGATGCAAAATGTCCGAGGTTTTCGGCGGTTAAAGCATACCAAGTCTCCTTTCTTTGTTCTTTCCGTCGAAGTCTTTGGTAGAAGGCTTATGGTTCTTTGGTGGCTCTATGGAAGGGAGTAGTAAATGGTTTATTTTGATTTGGTTTCTTTGTCTTTTTGCATTTTCTTGAAGTTTTTGAACTTTCGGTAGTTTACGGCAAATGCGGCAAATTCCTCTTCTTCCATAAGAGGCTCGGGAGGGTTTTCTAGGGTTTTGCTACGGCAGGGCTTTGGCATTGATCGATAGGAGGATAAGGAGTAGGCATTTGAGATATCTGAGTCTCGTCTTTGAGAGAGACATGCATTTAAAGTTTTTGTCGAGAATATTAAGTTTTTGTAGTTCTCTCTCATACAAAAATAGACTAGACACAATATTTTGAATAGAAGTGGTATTTAAATCTCTAGCTTCTCTAAGAACAAGAACCTTAGTATGATATATACTTCCTAAAGCACTTAGAAATCGTATATTCGGATCTTTCATAGTGTATACTTTACCAAGAGAAGCACAAAGATTACTTACCTCGCGTAATCGATCATATCTTTGATTCGAGTGATTCACCATCTGATTTTTTGAAGGATTCGAACTCAGCAATAGCATCATTAAGCCTGTTGTCCTTGGTGCGTGCATCTCCTTCGAAGTATTCAAGGAGTTTGTTCCAGCATTCTTGTGCCGTGTAACACAAGTCAATGAGCTTGTACTTGTTTGTCGTCTAAACCACAAGAGATAATGTGGTGGCTTTCCCATCAAGAGCATAGGTTAACTTGTCTTCGTCGGTCCATTCATCTCTTGGTTTTTCGACCGAGTTTCCGTAACTTGAACTTCTGTTTGTTGTTCATCGTCGGCGTCGGCATGTGCGATTAGGGAGTGGAAGGTATTGGTTTGTAGGTGGTTTGAACTTTCAAGGGAGTAATCGGTCCACCTTCCACTACTTTCATTAATCGTTCATCTATGGAGTTCATGTACTTTATCATTCGGGATTTCCAAACACCAAACTCATTGATGTTCAACATCGGTATGGTAGTGATGTTAAACGTCCGCATAATTTTTCCCGCCATGGTATCGGCAATCAGTTTGTGAGGCTTGGAAATTTCTTTCAAAAATGTCAAGCTACGATACCAATTGTTAGGCCCAATAGGCGAGGAAATAGGCTAGAGGGGGTGAATAGCCTTTTGCAATTTTAATTAAAATACTTCAATGGTCATAGTCACCGATCGTAAAGTTGTAAGATAATCGGTAAGCACGGCGGAATATCGTGACTAAGTTTGAACTCACACAAAATCAGCAAGAGATTGTTTAGAGCTTGATTTTAAACACAAAGTATTTATGTAAATCATATATGCAGAGCAACTTGTTTGGTTTAGGGAAATACTTATGATTCGACGAGGATGAACCGATCGATTTGGTGAAGTGAACTACGGCAAGATGAAAAATAAAGTAAAGACAAGGACACGCATTTGGAGAGGTTCACGGCGTGAATGCCGCTACGTCCTCTACCAAGATTGGTCGGATCTTGGATTTTGGGAAAAGTTTACTATCGGTTTATCCTAGTCTATTACAAGTGCCGCCTTGCCGATTACAAGGGTCGAATACAAGGATCTGCGATGGATCTTTAAATGAAGAACGACCGGAGTGTTTTTGAGTGGCAAGTTGGACTTATCTCACTCAGTGTGTGTGTGAATCTCAATCAATGCATTCCAATAATTGTCTAGTTGGAGAATGCTTACAAGGTTGATTGAGAAGTGCACGAGTGTATATCCCTAATAAAGTCTAATGATTTTATGGATTTGAAGACTTGAACACAATCAATGCTTCAAGCACACTCTTCTTCAATGCAATCACCAACCTTCTTTAATGCAGCAAAGTCTTCTCTATATATACTCGAGGAGAAGGGAGAGAAGAACCAAGAATGCCGTTGAAGGGTAGAATCGGAAAGAGGTTGGTAGGTGAGGATCATTTAATGCCATATCTTTGTAATTAATGCGGGAGATTTGAATAAGACATTTCTGCTATTGTACAGCGGGTAAAAACCCCTTTGTCCCAACCGGTTACTCGCATAGCGGACAAAGGACAAAGTAGAGCTAAAAGTGGCTCTTGTGTCGCATGCAGGCGAGAATGGTGTTGGCGGGAAAAATATAACTACTTTTAGCAAACAAGTACGATGAAAGAGATAGAGATGTGACCGTTGTGATCGAGATTTTATTTCAAACGAAAGGAGTCATCCAAACACAAGTCACTTATCTGTGAAGTATGTTCTTTGAAAAGAGTTAACTCCTGTGCGATTACCGAGCAGATCCCACCCGGGATAGTATCCTGCAGAACATGCTGAAATAACTGGGAGAGCATCAGTAAGAGATCCAAAAATAAAATCTAATTAAATTAGGGGTCTCTAACTAGCTGAGTGATTGGGATTAAGCAATTCTGAGTCCACATATATTTTGACCCAACAGGACCTCATCACACAATTCGAAGAGGTCACCTTCCATTACTTGCCAAGAGACCGAAACAAGTTTGCAGATGCCTTAGCCACCTTGGCCTCCCTTGTGGAAATCCACACGAAGGAAAAGCAATCAAACCCTTCAAAGTCGGACGAAAGGAAATTCACGCCTCTTGTTGTGAGATCGAACCGAACCTAAGCCCGTCGATGAGCCATGGTATAACCGCATTTTCCAATACCTCAAGAGCGGAAACCACCTTCATGAACAAGGAAGACCCACACACGAAGGGGTCAAAACCAAGAGCATCATGGCCCTAAACGCCTTGCCTCTCACTTCGTCATCCTCGGGGACATGCTATACAAGAAACGCTACCATGGGCCACTCCTACGGCTGCGTCGGCCAAGAAGAAGCGAGACAAGTTCATGAGCAGAAGTCCACAATGGGGCTTGCGGTCCCCACATGAACGCCCGAGCCACGATGCAAATCATTCTCGGGATGGGCTACTCTTGGATCTCCATGGAGCGGTGCATCCACTTTGTCCCGAAGCCTGCGCCAGTGCCAACGGTTCTCCAACCTCAATCATCTACCTCCCCACGATCTCTCTTGCATGACTACACCTTGGCCCTTTGCCACTTGGGGAATTGACGTCATCGGGAAAATCGCTCCGCCGGGCGACAACGGTCGCGAGTTCATTTTAGTAGCCATCGACTACTTCACCAAATGGGTCGAAGCCAAGTCCTACAAGGTACTCGCCTCCAAGAAGGTCGCGCATTTCCTCAAAGAAAACATCATATGCCGATACGGTATCCCAAATGAGGTCATATCGGACAACGGTTCACACTTCGAAGGGGAATTCGGCCAGCTGGCTGAATTCAAGATCACACGCCACAAATCTTCTCCCTACCGGCCACAAAACAAACGGCGCCGTGGAAGCGGCAAACAAAACCCTCGAACGGATCATCCGAAAATGACCACCCGAGGGCGAGATTGGCAGAAGCTACACTTTGCACTTTGGGGCTACCGCACATCGATCGGAAACGACCACGGGAGAAACCCCATTTGCCACGACATACGGGATGGAAGCGATCCTTCCCATCGAGCTAGAAATTCCCTCACTCCGAGTCTTCTTTGGAAAACGACATCAACGAAGTCGAATGGCTCGGCCGACATGACGAATTGGCTCGCTAGACGAGCGACGACTAAAGGCCATGGAACACGTCCGAGCCTATCAAAGCGGGATGGCTAGAGCTTTCAACAAGAAAGTCAAATCCCGAGACATCGGGGAAGGTGACCTTGTACTCAAAGAAAAGCCTCCCACTCGAACCAACCCATTGGGAAAATGGGAACCCACATGGATCGGCCCTTTCGTGGTTCAAAAGATCTTCTCCGGAGGCGCCATGAAGCCGACGGACCTAGACGGCAATCCCTTCATGAATCCGATCAACGGAAGCAAACTTCGCGAGATACTTCGCCTAAGGAAGAACAGTGTGCATCTCTTGGCACTCCATGTAGTGTCGAACTACGCGGACTGAGCCCTCTAGTCCCAGTGGGAACGTAGGCAACCTTAATTGGTCCGGTCTAAAAATACACAAAAAAGTCAAAAGTTTGAATGTCAACCAAGACCTCCATCAAGCTCCGCACTTTTCAAGAACACGCCCCGGCCAGTCACCTTGACCAAGTCAAACGACGGCGGCAACATCAAAGGACATCCGAGGGTCACTCGGCATCAAACGACCGACTCGTGAGTTTCCAAGCCGAGGGCTTGTCTTTGCCTTCACGCGCTTCAAAAAAAAAAAAAAAAAAGCTCGAGCAAGGGCTCACAAAAAAAAATAATAAAGAAGCTCAAGCGTAAGGCTGAAATTGAGGTCAAGAGCCCGACACCAACAAGAGGCAAGGAAGCTACGAAAAAAAAGACCGTCAAAACGACTTGTCAGGGGAGCATTCAACCTCTCGGCCAAGCACAAAGCCTCGGCAAAGGGGATTGCCGTCGGGGCCCAGACTACTTCGGTCAGCGGATGCAACGTAAAAGTCCAAAGATGGACGCCGACAAATTGCACAACATAAGCAAAGGCAAACAAAAGATCTTGCGTCTCGACAACGCTTTAAAAGTAAATCACAAATCACTAACGGTTACAACATTTCTTGAAGAGTTCGAAGCACGGTCTACTCTCAAGTTCACAACATGCTAAAAGACGGCTTAATACATTTAACTAATAATGTGTTTGCAATGCAATGAATGGATACCTAGGAGGTCATTCCGCGCCATCTGCGCTTGTCCCCTCGCCATTCTTTCCTTTCTTCCCTCGTCCCCGGCGAGTCTTCTTTCGCTCCACGTGAACCAACTCTGCGTCTCTCGGTCAGAGATGCGGGGTCCTCCCGTAGAGTCAAATAATCCGAGTAGCTCTCGGGGCTTCATTCGCCCGTGCTTCGGCTCGGATCTCCTCCCTGCGAGTGCAGTAAAGAGGACCTCTCTCCTGTCGGTCGGTCAACTCTAGTCTCGTAGTCAAACAAAGCGTCTCCCGTCACATCCAAAGGGTCGGACCGGGCTTCGGCACTCCTAAGGCAATAGCTACTACGGCAACCGGGTCCCGAGAATCGCACGCCTTTGCTCTCCAAGACCACTTGGGAGCCCAACATCTTTGCTCATACCGGGCCAAATCTTGAGTCGTCAATACAACGCTCCCCAGACGTCTAAGGAGTACCACGGGAGGGAAAGCGGAATACTTCCATACCCTCGAGACAATACAAGAAGGCACACGAAGGCTGCCATACAAAGAGGAACTACCTCCGCGGTAGCAAGGTCATCCCGGCCCAACAAAGGCTCCTGCTTCATCCCAAACTGCCGGGAAACAAGCGACGGAATATAGAAGGAAGACCAAGACAAACCTGGAACTCGACAACGTAGGACCCTTCTGCAAGATCCTCCTGGTCTCAATCCTCCGGTGCGGAACCCACCAGCGAATCGATGCGTACCAAGGCTGTGCCATCCATCTCTCCCGGGCGGGTGATCCATATCCAACACAAGAGGTCGGCGAGCAAATGACCACGGGCTAAACGACGTCGGAGCCTCGGGCATGGCCTGAAGTCTCTCTCGCAGCCACAAGGTGAGCAAAGCGGGGCTTCCCCCTCTCATAAAAGCGATCCCCCGGTCGCCGGACGATCGATACCATGAAGAGTCTCCCCCGGCACCAACGGGACAATATCATCTCCCGGCTCTGCGGTGCCCAACCACATCTAGCAAAGCCCATCACAAATGCCAAGGGAGCTGACCATGAAGAGCGCCGCTATCGTACACAAGGCAAATACATCCCAAGAGACGTCACTCTCATCATCAACCATGAACCGCTCCGGCGGCTCGGAAATGTCGATATGACCCGAATCAAGGATCATGCCACTGCACTTCTTCCAACGAAGTACGAAGAAAGTCTGCAAGCTTCACGCTCACGCGGCACCACCAATCAAAGGAAGCGAGATGGCCTCCACCTCCGGTCCTCCAATCAAAGCCCGAAAATCCTCAAAAGTGGGCACCATTTCATTGTAGGAGAAACGGTACACGTGCCTCCTAACATCCCAGAACTTCGCGGCAGCCCGCAACAAATCCCAATCAGGAACCAACTCCTTAAAAGACCAAACCGAACAAAGACGAAACCTTACCTCGAAAGCCCGTCTCTGATGCCTCATACGGCGCCGCATCCACGTTTTCAACTGCTCAAGGAAGTGTGCTTGCCTCTCCTGCGAAAGCCTCGGCAAAATTCTAGGGACGTACGAAGAATCCATGGCAAAAATGGAGGTTCCTAGAGAAAATGGGGAAGAAAGCTCGAAAATGGCTGCAAATGGGGAAATGAGGAAGAACCAGACACTGAAAAGCATTTATGTCCTTCCCAAAAGCAAGGTTGGTCCGTACGGACCTCTTTGCATGCTAAGTATGTCCGTACAGACCTTCTTGCAAACAGAACCCATTTCCCCAGCAAACAGTACAACAACCACTGTCCTCAGCAGGACCTTGCTCCAAACTGCCCAAACACTGGCCAAAGCCATTCCCGGCAAACATACACTACCCACAAACACACTCTCAGCTCACGTGGCATGCACAAAATAAAAAAAAATAATAATAGCAACCATTTCTAGGACAAATCCCGGGAATCACAAAAAATGACATTACATCTTAAAATAAAATACTGTTTGCCATGCAAATACATGTGTTTTATTACAGGTACCCAAAAATGTCTGTTGCTAAACAAAAAAAAAAGGAGGGATATGAAAAGAGGGAAAGCAAATGAATACTAATCAGAATCCTCAGCATCATCATCCTCACCGAGGTCCTCCAAAGAAAAGTCGGGCATCCCAGCGAACTCGCCCGTCACATCCTCGTCGTCGGAATACCGAGCACCCGCCGGAGGCTCCCACGAAAAGTACTCAGAAGGATCAAATCCGGCGAAAGGATCAAAGAAGGAAGGCTCTGAGGAACCCTCACCCTGTGCGCCGTGCGGAGGCATGAACTGATAAAAGGGCTGCTCCCTCGAAGGCCTGCGGCTCAGAAGATGTCCGGCATCCATGCATGCCGCCCCCTCAGGTCCCTCTAGCTGCGGCTCCGGCTCGGCTCTAGGCGGAGGAACGTCTCTGAGAGTGCCTCGAAGGCATAGGCTCGTGCGCCGGCACGCGTCGCGAGCCGGCAAGATATCTTCGAGGCCATCTTCTTCGCAACGACCTCATCGCCACGTAGCGAGTCGGCATATCATAGGCTCTCCCAGGGACTGCACCAACAAGCGGCCAAGGAAACGCTCAACAATACGGTTATACTCAACAACAAAAAGAGAAAAATACGAGAAAAGATGCCAAGATGGAAAAGAGTAAGCACACTCACCGATCTATCGGGAGTCCAGCTCTGTATGCGGCGGAGCTGCTCGGAGCAGTGCAGACACCCTCCTCCTCGATCCGTCCCCGCGGACGTACGTGAAATCCGGTCCGGCATCGGAACCTGCAGGGAGCTGCGGGCCAGCCTCTCTCTCCCGCGCCAGTACCTGCGGTGTCCTCAGCTTCCTCCTCACGAAGGCCCCGTACTCCTCTCCATATAAAATGAACTCCTCGGCCCCGACACCGCCAAGGTACCTCTCGAAATCAAGCACGTCCATGTCCCGGGAATCAAGCATCCCAAAGGGAGGGTCCCTCGGAGCCACGGGAAGCACACCGGGGCCATCTTTGCCCGGAAGACCCGCTCCCAGGATACATGACATCACAAGTCGAGCCCCGCGGCATCTTCCGCGCGCTGTCACCTCGGGAGCCCCCTCGAACTCATCCCCCTCATACCGAGTCCACGGGAACAAGACAAACCCCTCCCGGCTATCTCTCTCCAGACGCTCCTGCACATCCCCGTAGGCGATGGTGAGCTTCCCCCGACTTGTCCTCCTCTTCCTCGCCGTACGAGCCCGGCCCTAGCATAGCGGGATACGCAGCAACGTGCCCCGGGATCCCTATCCCACGGGAAGCACTGGAAAACCTCATAAAACCACACTGTGACAAAAACGAGAAAGCTCGGTGCAAAAGACAACGAGAGAAAAGACAAGTTGTTAAATCAAGAAAACAACGGCAATAAACTCATTACCTCCGAGCAAAGTCAAAACGAGCCCGACAGGCGCGCGCCCCGGCTAAACCGGTCGAGGAGAAGTAGAGCTCGGCCAGGCACGCCTCGCCCCAAGCAATGTCGCGAGACCCTATCCCGAGATCGGTCGAAGCTCTCCAGCGGAAGCGAAGGGAGGCTGCGGTCGCGTGGTTCGAGAACAAAGTCTCGGACGGTGCATACCACAAGAAGGAGCGCGCCAAGCTGCTCCGCTGTCACCTGGCCGGTCCCGGATGTAGGCCCCAATGCTGGACGTGATCTTCAGCTCCACGTCGCTATACAACATGCCCAGGCCCCTGCGAGGACGAGGCTCAAAGCCCAGTAGCTCGGTCAGCACCACATCAGAGATCATGTCTCTCCACCTCACAGGCCCCCCTTTGAAGGAGAGCCCGGTAATAGCAGCAAAATCAGTGGGCGTCACTGTCACCTCGCCCCAGCTCAGGTGGAAGGTGTGGGTGGTATCCCACCAATACTCAGATAAACCCAGGAAGACACTCTTGTTCTTCCTCGTGTCGGACACTCCAGCCAGGTTCTCAACGAACACACCCGGGCCGAAGCATAAACCGGCCTCCGGGGACTCGGCCTACCGTCCACGGAAATATCGGGCATCCATTGCCATAGCTCCACAATGGCCTCGAGCGATCCCCGAGTCTTCATCCTCTTGGCCTTCCCGGCCATAAGCCCCGCATCCTGCAGGTAAACACAGCAAAGGTACGTCAATCACAGTACTTAATATAAAAGCACATGTAACCCGTCACAAAACACGGCACACAATGCACATATTTTTCACATACAATGCACATATTTTTCACATATAATGCACATATAATGCACATAATTTTCACATATATCATGCATATAATTTTTCCCATGCAGTCCGTCACAAAAACACGGCACACACTGTACACATTTTCTCAAAAAAAAAAAAAGGGGGGGGGATTAAACCCTACACGACACATTTTCAAAAAAAAAGATCCGTCCCAACACGGCAAAGGCACATATAACCCGTCACAAAAACATGGCACATATTGCACATATTTTCCCCACAAAGTCCGTCACCCAAAAACATGGCACACACGGCACGACACATATGCATAACACAAAAAAAAAAAAAAAAATCCGTCCCTACACGGCACACACTTTCACATATAACCCGTCACAAAACACGGCACGTGTCACATTTTTTCACAAAAATTATCACTACACGATAATTTTTCTCACAATGTACATACATAAATAGCATTAGGTACAAAACACCAAAGCATGCAATTCACTAGATAGGCACTTTATTTTCACAAATAAGAGCTAATCTACACATTTCTGCACAAAATACACATACCCACAATTTTTACATGTCCATTTTCAACAATTCATCAAGAATTTCACAAAAAGGCATAAAATAATAAAAAAAAAAAATTTCAAAATGCGAAAAACTAAAACCTAGTTCTAGCATTCAAAAAATTCGAGCAGGGAATCAAAACGGAACAGATTTCTTACCTCCCCGACGTTCATGGAGCGACGATTATGCACCTCCGGATTCGGATACAAAACATCCGGGTTCTTCGAAGATGGAACGAACGAAATCCAATTCCTTTGAAGCTCCATCCGTTGCTCGACCACCTCTTGACTGCGTTGACGACGACTCCTTCGAGATCCTTCAGCCATGGCAAGCAATTCAAGCAAAAAATCTTTGATTTTGGTTAACAATGGAGGATTTTCTCCTTTTCTCTCTCTCTGGTTTACGCCTGGAAGAAGAAGGAATGGGGAAGGGCTCGGTCATTTAAACCTGGTCAAAGCCTGGGAACTGTAAAAAACCAAGATGGTCCGTACGGACCTCTTTGCAACCAGGTTGGTCCGTACGGACCTCTTTGCAAGGGGTGGCCAAATTACTTTTCTGCCCTTATAATCTTTGCCCCTGGCTGTCCTGAGGCCTTTTCCAGCAAATCCAAGTGCAGAATGGTCCCTAACCCTTCAATTCAATCCCCGGCCGTCAAGCGTAAGACCGGACCTCGCCCACTTCAACGGCAATTCAACCACCGGCTGTCAGCGTAAGACCGGACCTCGCCCACTCCAACGGCAATTCAACCACCGGCCGTCAAGCGTAAGACCGGACCTCGCCCACTTCAACGGCAATTCAACCACCGGCCGTCAAGCGTAAGACCGGACCTCGCCCACTTCAACGGCAATTCAAACCCTCGGCGTAAAATAGGACCTCGCCCGCTCCCAACGGCGATTGACCGCGAGTGGTCGAGCGTAAAGACCGGACCTCGCCACACTTCAGCGGCAATTCACCACCGGCCATCAAGCGTAAGACCGGACCTCGCCCACTTCAACGGCAATTCAACCACCGGCCGTCAAGCGTAAGACCGGACCTCGCCCACTTCAACGGCAATTCAACCACGGCCGTCAGCGTAAGACCGGACCTCGCCTGACTTCAACGGCAATTCATGAGACCGTCAAGAGCCGCGAAAGCGTAAAGACCAGGACCTCGCCCACTTCAACGGCAATTCAACCACCGGCCGTCAGCGTAAGACCGGACCTCGCCCCACTCCAACGGTGACAATTTAACCACCGGCCGTCGGCGTAAGACCGATCCTCGCCACACTCCAACGGCAATCCAAGACGCCCGACGGCAATTCAAGAAGGAGCCAACACCTCCCGGCCACGAATATCAAGGCACAAGACGCCTCCCAAACGCTCAACGACAACTCGGCCACTGGAGGTCCGAAGTCATCTTCCCAATGAAAAAGGGCCCTACAAGGTCACGCATCCCCGGCAATTCAAGCACCGGCAGTCGGATGTAAGCCGAACCGCCCACTTCAACGGCGCAAGCACCGGCCATCAAAGTAAGCCCGAGCTCCTCCCCAACAAGTCGAAGGGAAGTCATACAAGGCTGCATATCCTCGGCGCGGCCATCATCCTTGCCCACTCAACGGCAAAACAAGCACGCGAAGGAGCCAACACCTCCGAGTACTGAGTCCCGAGCACGAAGCGCCTCCCAACGCCAAAATGGTGAAGCAATCATCGGCCGTCATCCTTGCCCCTTCAACGGCGGCTCAAGCACCGGCGGTCATCGTAAGTCCAACCTTCTACATCAACATGCAAAAACACAAAGGCCTCTACGCCTCTCGAAGCCTGGCGGCCATGCCTCATGGCTGCGGCTAGAAGACGATTCAAAGTCCTCGCGCATTACATCAAGCTGCGGCTAGAAGACGATTCAAAGTCCTCGCGCATTACATCCAGCTGCGGCTAGAAGACGATTCAAAGTCCTCGCGCGTAACATCAACCGCCGCCGGAAGACGATTCAAAGTCCTCCAGCGTGGCACCAACAGCCGCCGCAGAATGACGATTCAAAGTCCTCCCGGCGTGGCACCAACCGCCGCCGGAAGACGATTCAAAGTCCTCCGGCGTGGCACCAACCGCCGCTGAGATGACGATTCAAAGTCCTCCGGCGTGGCACCAACCGCCGCCCGGATGACGATTCAAAGTCCTCGCGCGTGGCACCAGCCGCAATCGAGAAGACGATTCAGGTCCTCACTCATTCTCCGGCCTCGGGAAGGCCTTAAACCACCCGATTAGGAAAATCGTAAAATTTCCATCCCAGGACACCACCACGTCTTCACAATTGACCTCGGCGGTCACCACATCTTAGGACACCACCACGTCCTCACCACCGACCTCGGCGGTCACCTGACACTCCAGGCACCACCACGCCCGCATTCACAAAACACTCACCCCACACCCGAACTACGACCGGGCTTGATTCCCGCCAGGGGATACGTAGGAATCCTATCGCAGGGTCCGGCTATTGACCTAACGGTCACACAAAAGGACACCACCACGTCCTCACATTGACCTCACGGTCACTTCCTCTCCCGGCCACGCGATCCAGTTAGGACCCTTATCTTATTGACGACCCCACTTCTTTCATAAGTGACGTCGTCGAGGGCTTCTGTAAGTACCCCAATCTGGATCACCCCTTTCAAACACACGGAAACACCGAGACTCATCCACGTAGTCTCGGAGACCTCTCTCACTCAAAACCCTCTCAAAACCCTCTCAAACCCCACCAAACCAAGGGAGGAGCCTTTACGGGATAAAAAGGGACAAAAGGACCTTTTGGGAATTTTCGGGAAATCGGAAAAGCAATTAAGGTCCGTACGGACCTCTTTGTTTCAATGATTACTAAATCCCCTTAAAGTCCACAATATTCCCTCAAATCCGGGAAAATGATTACTTCCCTGCGAGAGTTGGTCCGTACGGACCTCTTTGCATGCAAGATGGTCCGTACGGACCTTATTGCTCGAGGGAACACCATCATTCCAGAATATTCTCCATCATTGCAGATTCCCTCAAATCGAGGAAATCCAAAATTACGGATAACCAAGAAGGTCCGTACGGACCTCTTTGCTCCGAAATTTTACTATAAATAGAGGACTCCCCCTCCTCATTTTCACACACCTCCCTCTTCTCTCTTCCTCCCTTAGCCTTCTGGCTCCCCTCTAAGTCCTCTTGAGGCACTCCCGGCCCCTTTCGGATCCTTAGAGGCCTTAAAGCTCCCTTGTGGTGCTCAGAAGCCTCCCCGAGCGCTCCCGAGACGCTCCGCGCTGCCCGAGGCACTCTCGAGGTACTCTGAGGCCCCTCGTGGTACTCCGAGGCCTTGCACAGTCTTTCCACGGTGTCCGGCTCTTTCAGAGTCAAACCAGACGATCCCAAATCACGCCCAGAAACTCTGCCCGAGTGACTCCTGCCACCACAACGCACACCGAACCTCTGCCCGAGTGGTCCCGAGCGATCCCCACGCACGCCGAACCTCGCCCCGACGCAGCTACAACCTCAACTCACGTCGAAACTCTGTCCGCGAGACAACCTGGTCCCTCCCGAAGCAACCCCGATGCGTAGGAACGCTACTCCGACCTCAAACACCATTCCCCAGCGGAAGACAGACACGAACCAACATTGGTAAGGCTTCCTTCCTACACTATTTCAATACATTTCCATACATAGCATACAATGTAGACATCCGATACAGCATGCATTTTTAAAAAAGCACACACACACACACACAACATTTAAGGATATTAGGGGTATCCGAAAGACTCGTTTTACGAGGCTACTCGGGTGAGCTCTAATATTCTAATATTCTCTTCCCGGGGAGTCATCTGACCTCCGAACTCAAAAATCTCATCACACAAAAACGGTTTAAAATTATCTTTAAACTGATGCCCTTTTTCAATGTTTTGGGCTTAATAAAAATGGCGTGGCGACTCTACAAAAACAAAAACGGCGAGACGAACAGCCGCTCCAACGCGAAAGATGCCAGATGCCGGGGCTGCGAAGCCTTTCTCGGATCCGGGTAATTTCAAGTCCACCCTAATCACAAATGCACAAACAGTAATTACAACAGTTATTTTCATACTCTCTTGCTTTTTCTCTCCTGTTCTTTCAGGTGCACACCCGTTTGACTTCGGATTGCCGTTCTCTCTCTTAAACTGTAAGTTTATGCATGTAACTTTGCTTCTCTGTTTAATGTTTTCTCCCCACCCCACATCTTCAAAATATCTGTAAAAATGTTGAATATAAAGGATGTGGGAAAGAAATTCTGAAATTCCCACATCATAAATTTTCTCCTCACAGCATAATATCACCAGTATTAACGATTAATACACTACACTTCTTCCATAAGCATGAACTTTCTTAAAAACATTTCTTTACCTGTCTGCTTGAAATTCGGAGACGGCCGAAGGCGGAGGAGCCAGTTCGTAAAGAATTCGCCCGCAATCCGAAAAAACATTTCTTTACATGTCTCCCTCTTCGTAACTTTGGGCGTGAAGCTTGAAATTCGGGGACGACCGGAGGCGGATGAGCCAGTTCGTGAAGAATCCGCCCGCAATCCATGAAGATCCAGCCGCAGAGCGCCCCCGATCCCTCCGCAATTTGCCTAGCCACCACTGCGGTCCCCAACTTCTCCCATGCTTCTTCCTCCACCATTGTTGGCTCACCCATCCCTTTCCCCTCCCTCAGGCCCTCCCTTCCCCTTCAAATATACCCTTCTCCTCTCTCTCTCACTCACAATTTCTCTCTCCTTAGATTTGATTTTTTTTGGAATCGGTCTGATTTTGGCATGGCTTGATTTGATTTTAGCTAAGTAATTGGGTATTGTAGCGATGCGTGAATTTTTTTAACATCCTTTTTGAGTCGCCACCTATATTATTCGTTTGGAAACA
Organism: Adenophora triphylla var. japonica; assembly: GCA_022495995.1. NCBI lineage: Eukaryota > Viridiplantae > Streptophyta > Magnoliopsida > Asterales > Campanulaceae > Adenophora > Adenophora triphylla. The sequence continues at coordinate 94,737 of JAFEMH010003341.1, forward strand.
TAGAAAAATCATTTGAAAATAAATTTTGGGTTCGGGGCTTAGGTTATGGAATGGGAAGGTCAAGGAGCACCCATTCCACCCAATCCGGAGATCGGTCTATTTAAATTAATAGTTAAAATTATTGCAATTTGATTAAAAGTCTCGTTATGAAGGGAGTATGTATTGAAATAGAAACCGTCAATCTACAGCCGTAGGATCAAACAAATTGAAAATAAATCCAACGATTGAAAATAAAAAAAAAAGTTAAAAATGATGTTGGAGGTGAGAATCAATCATGGCCACTCTTTGTCTTTTTTGAAATTAAATCCTGACCAATCGAATTTTGATCGTAATTTTATGAAAATTTAGATATTTTTTTGCAATTATAATTTTTTATTGTTTCCACATTAAAAATACTATCAATAACAATTTTTAGAATTTCATGAAAATATCTATATTTTTCGATAAAATTATTCATATTTTTTTTATAAAAACACGTCAAAATTTGATTGAGTTGATTATGCGAAATAAAGAGAGCGATCGGATCTACACACTTTTATTTTTAAAAAGTATATTACAAAAGTAACCAAAATCCATGTCAGTTAAATTGTAAATTGAGAGAAAATCAGCAGTCGGTACACACAACCAGACCACTTGCTTGTTTTCTTTCCATTTACATTTGAATTGAAAATATTGGTATATGCCAATTTCCAAATATTAATAGTATTGTATACTATTACTACATTATTATACTCCCGTACTGTCCCACTTGAATGAAAAAATTTAGTCAAAATTATGTAACTTTGATCAATAATTTAAATAAAAAATAGTGATTCTAATAAAAAATTAATTTTTTATTATAACACAATTAATAATATTTTCAATAACGATTTTTAGATTTTTGAATTGAAAATCTTGGTATATGCCAATTTTCAAATAATAGTTATGTATACTATTACTACATTATTATACTCCCGTACCGTCCCACGTGAATGAAAAATTTTAGTCAAATTTATGTAACTTTGATCAATAATTTAAATAAAAAATAGTGATTCTAATAATTTTTTTTTTATTATAACACAATTAATAATATTTTCAATAATGATTTTTATATTTTTATAAGAATTATTATTTTCTATTTAAATTAATAGTTAAAATTATTGCAATTTGATTAAAAGTCTCGTTATGAAGGGAGTATGTATTGAAATAGAAACCATCAATCTATAGCCGTAGGATCAAACAAATTGAAAATAAATCCAACGATTGAAAATAAAAAAAAGTTAAAACTGATGTTGGAGGTGAGAATCAATTATGGCCACTCTTTGTCTTTTTTGAAATTAAATCCTGACCAATCGAATTTTGACCGTAATTTTATGAAAATTTAGATTTTTTTTTGCAATTATAATTTTTTTTATTGTTTCCACATTAAAAATACTATCAATAACAATTTTTAGAATTTCATGAAAATATCTATATTTTTCGATAAAATTATTCATATTTTTTTTATAAAAACACGTCAAAATTTGATTGAGTTGATTATGCGAAATAAAGGGAGCGATCGGATTTACACACTTTTATTTTTAAAAAGTATATTACAAAAGTAACCAAAATTCATGTTAGTTTAATTGTAAATTGAGAGAAAATCAGCCGTCGGTACACACAACCAGACCACTTGCTTGTTTTCTTTCCATTTACATTTGAATTGAAAATCTTGGTATATACCAATTTTCAAATAATAGTTATGTATACTATTACTACATTATTATACTCCCGTACCGTCCCACTTGAATGAAAAAATTTAGTCAAATTTATTTAACTTTGATCAATAATTTAAATAAAAAATTGTGATTCTAATAAAAAAATAATTTTTTTATTATAACACAATTAATAATATTTTCAATAACGATTTTTAGATTTTTGAATTGAAAGTCTTGGTATATGCCAATTTCCAAATAATAGTTATGTATACTATTACTACATTATTATACTCCCGCATCGTCCCACGTGAATGAAAAAATTTAGTCAAATTTATGTAACTTTGATCAATAATTTAAATAAAAAATAGTGATTCTAATAAAAAAATAATTTTTTATTATAGCACAATTAATAATATTTTCAATAATGATTTTTAGATTTTTATAAGAATTATTATTTTCTATTTAAATTAATAGTTAAAATTATTGCAATTTGATTAAAAGTCTCGTTATGAAGGGAGTATGTATTGAATTAGAAACCGTCAATCTACAGCCGTAGGATCAAACAAATTGAAAATAAATTCAACGATTGAAAATAAAAAAAAAGTTAAAACTGATGTTGGAGGTGAGAATCAATCCTGGCCACTCTTTGTCTTTTTTGAAATTAAATCTTGACCACTGTTTGTGTGGTGGTTATTCTCCACCCCTATTGTAATATAGACTAGTACTAACTACCCGTTGTAGACACCCCATTCTGAATCAATAATTCATGATTACACTACTCTTCGTCTCTCTTTTGTGTTTTGATGAAAGCATATCAGTTTCGGCATGTTTCGTTAAGTTTCTAACTAACCTCGTTAGTTTTGGACCTAACTGACTAACGGAACAACTGAAGAGGACAAAATAGTCATCAGACTAGTTATCTTGCACGAGATATCATATCTCGCGCGAGATATCCCCTCGGCAGGATGTGCAGAAATCACTCTCCTTCTCCGTTTCAACCTCTTTTCTTGATAAACCTCATCTAAATCGGTTCTCCAATCAAATTAGAGTTCTGGAAGCTTTCTAGGAGTGTTTTACCTCTCCACCTCTACCTCTTAAATCCCTATAAATACTTGGTGACTTTCAAGGCTCAAGAGGTCCAGAATTCCACACAACACACACAATTTGTTGGTTTCTCTCCACGAAAGATTCCTTCAAATCACTCACAAAACCTCCCTAAAATCACCTAAAGTTTGTTTATCAACCTTGTTGATCAACAAACATCCAAACCCGAATCAAGGATTTAGGCGAAGCTCTGTCCGCATCAAGATTTGACTCTCATATTGAGTCGAAGCTCTGCCCAAATCACTTCTCGATCGAGAAGACATCTTAGAACCACGTTCTAAATCAAACACTCCCCAAACGCTAGGTAAATTCCTATACTTTTACTCTCTTCTTCTCAATCTCTCTCTATTAGCTTTTAGAGTGGTGTAATCCCATCAAAAGGATTGGCCTAGAGTCCCTTCAATCGATGAAGGCGATCTCGAAGCATACAATCCGACATTCCTAATCAAGAAATTGATTAGGGTTTGCTTGTTTTCTTTAATTATATATATATATTGTAAAGATTGAAAACCTCTCTTTTCTTTAGCAAGACCGATCTTCGGATCGGGTGGAATGGATGCTCCTCGACCTACCCATTCCATAACCTAAGCCCCGAACTCAAATCTCTTTCAAAATGGTTTTCCTATGTTTCCAAACGAATAATATAGGTGGCGACTCAAAAAGATAAAATTATTCTCACAACGCTACAGTGGCGACTCCGCTGGGGACTTAAAATTAAGAGGCTTAAACTTGCGTCAAAATTAAAAGAGAGGTTTTCACAAAAAATTGTACATTCGATTTTCTGCTCTCAGATGAGGCATATCTCGCACGAGATATCATATCTCGCGCGAGATATTGCCTCGGCAATCTGGCTATTTTCTGGTTTCTCCCATTCATCTCATAGTCCAAGACGAGAGCCGAGCATGCAAGAGGGATCCCAGAATTCATTGTTTGCAGAGTTCCCGCATCTTAAGGCCTCCCTTAAGGTGTAGAACTCGGATCTTTATTTCATTTAAATAATTGATTATTATTTATAAACTGCGTGCGATTGGGTTTTATTTAATTAAAGTCCGATCCATTGGGGATTCGGGAGTTGTAATTTAAATTATTTATTTCTCTCTCTCTCTCCTTTATGTGGAACTACGACGGCCTGAGTCTTCCTGATTTGAGAGAAACGTAGGCAACCACTTGGTGCGGCCACTATTTGTTTTCCTTTTGTTTTCAAAAAAAACTCTCTATTTTTCTATCACCTAGATTGACTATCACACACACGCACTCATACTATAACTGTCATTGCACTACATACCCTTGATAAACCCGGGACCCACACTAAGGACGGATAACGGTAACCACCTAGTCGCCGGTCTCTCCGAAGTTGGATCATCCCACTCCGCGTATTCAATCCATCTAGATTGTCATATCGCGGGGAGCCTAGCCTTCCAGCCCTGCATCGCCACATATCATGTAGATTGACTTTTTAAGACACTCCGTGACCGGTCGATTTGATCTTGGAGTCTTTGTAATCCCTTGTCAAGATCTTGTTTTGTGCAACAATCCATGGAAAAGAAATCAAAAAAAATTGTCGCTTCGGAATTGTCCCTTCGGAAATGTCCCTACGATTGTCCCTTCGGATTTGCCCCTAAAAAGAGAAAAATTTCTCACCAAAATTATTGCACAAAACTTGATGTTACTTGAGATTACTTCGACCCCTAGGTCCTTAGGTTTGGATTCTGAACGTTAGAAACCCCCAAAACGGATTTTCCGTCCGACCAAAATTAGGATTAAAATCAGAAAAATTGTGACTTTCCGTGGTGAAGTCTCGCGCGAGACTACTTGTCTCGTACGAGATAAGTGTTCGGTCTTTTCGTGTTTTGGCCAAAACCTTCAAATCTTCAAGCCTTCATACACCCTATTCAGCCGACTTGTTGGGACTCGATCATGGTTTAACCCGGTTGCTACACATCTAGGTTCTTCGTCACGATGTCTGCTTTTCCTTCTGTAAGTGCTCCAATTTGAGCTTGTTAGAATTTTCGTTAGAAAATTAACGAAAGTTATAACATTTCTAACAATTCCTAACTATCCTAACATTTCTAACAAAGTGAGGGTAAAATGGGCATTGTTATTTAAGGTTAAACCTTAAAAAGAATCTCAAAAAGCAAAACAAAAGAAGAAAACCAAATATAGCAATGCTGGAAACATAAAGCCCATCCTAATTTGAATTTCAAAAAGAAATATTCTTCTTGTCCAAAGTGAGCCGCATTTAATGAACGATTGCACGCCGCCCTGGACCTGTCCGCGCGGATGAGATTGTAAAATTCAGAGGGCTATAAATTGAGCCCTCCAGTCACAAAAATAAGGAGGAAGAACACAATTGCACCGAACCTCTGGCGAAATATAGAGAGAAAACAGTGAGAATTCTTCAAGAATTGTCACCATTTTCTCTCCAATCTTTCCCAACTCATACTCATCCACTCACTCTCATATTCAAGCCCTAAACACTCATACACTCAAGCCAAACACTCAAGAACACAAGGAAGATTGGTAAACCCTCCTCTTCCTAACCCTAAATCTCATCCATGCATGCATCTTCAAACTACAAAATGTAGTTCTTTCATCTTCTTTCTCTAGATCTAAGAAGATCACCATGGAAGACCATCTCCATGGATGATCTTCTACAAAGATCAACATTATTTTCAAAGCTTTTCTTGCTTACTTGCAAAAATGCACTTTCAAAACCCTAAAAAACCATTTTCAAGCACTAAATCTTGATTTCAAAGGGTAAAATCCCCCTCCCCAAGCAAATGAAATGCTTAGTCCTAATGTACCCCAAGGATGGTTTGTGTAAGTGCTCCAATTTGAGCTTGTTAGAATTTTCGTTAGAAAATTAACGAAAGTTATAACATTTCTAACATTCCTAACAATCCTAACTTTTCTAACAAAGGGAGGGTAGAATGGGCATTGTTATTTAAGGTTAAACCTTAAAAAGAATCTCAAAAAAGAAAAACAAATGAAGAAAACCAAATATAGCAATGCTGGAAACAAAAACTGGCTGGTCAATTTGAATTTTGAAAAAGATTATTCTTCTTGTCCAAAGCTGAAGCTGCATTTAATGAACAGTGCACGCTGCCTGATCCTATCCGCGCGGACAAGTATGTAATTTTCAGAGGGCTATAAATTGAGCCCTCCAGTCACAAAAATAAAAGAGGAAGAACACAATAGCAACGAAGTTCTGGCGAAATATAGAGAGAAAACAGTGAGAATTCTCAAGAATTGTCACCTTTTTCTCTCCAATCTTTCCCAACTCATACTCATCCACTCACTCTCATATTAAAGCCCTAAACACTCATACACTCAAGCCAAACACTCAAGAACACAAGGAAGATTGGTAAACCCTCCTCTTCCTAACCCTAAATCTCATCCATGCATGCATCTTCAAACTACAAAATGTAGTTCTTTCATCTTCTTTCTCTAGATCTAAGAAGATCACCATGGAAGACCATCTCCATGGATGATCTTCTACAAAGATCAACATTATTTTCAAAGCTTTTCTTTCTTACTTGCAAAAATGCACTTTCAAAACCCTAAAAAACCATTTTCAAGCACTAAATCTTGATTTCAAAGGGTAAAATCCCCCTCCCCAAGCAAATGAAATGCTTAGTCCTAATGTACCCCAAGGATGGTTTGGTATAGTTGATTCACCACTAAAATGTCTAGTGATCACTAACCAAAACCTAGGGAAATGGGGACAAGCATGGATGCAAAACCCCCCTTAAAATCATATTTTCTTTCTTGGAAAGTTGCTGTCCAGTAGCAATTTTCCCAGACCTCAGTCCATGGTCTTAATTTTTGGACACAGATGAACTTGGAATTTGGTGTTGACTACAAAACACTTTTTGTAGCCAACATCCAGATATTTCCAGACATATTTTTACCTTATTTTTTGGGTGAGTAAAACTCCTTTTTTCAATTTTTCTTTCAGAGGCTAGTTCATCAGCTTCTGGGAATCCAGATCTCATATCTGAGGTTTCCAGAAGGTTTTGACCCCTCAAATCTTCTCCAAAATGGAAATTTCTTTCACACAAAGTTTATTCAAGGAGTCTAGAGAAACTTTCATTCTCTGAGTTCATCCAGATTATGAAGTTTTAGGACCCTTGAATCCATTTCAAAATCAGGTGTCTGCTGCCATTTTCTTCTGGCAGAAGTGACTTCTCAACTTCAAAAGGTTTTCTGAGTACCAAATCTCAAACCAAAAATTCTCCAAAAAATCATGGGATCAGTTTAAAGTCGTAAAAAGACATCCCAATTTTTACTTTTTCCAGTTTCAACTTATTTTGGCCAAAACACACAAACACACACACACACAAATGATTTTCAGCTTGGAAGACTCGTTTTACGAGGCGCGTCGGAGTGCACACTAACGTCCTTCCCGACGCGTAACATGACCTCCGAACCTAAATCTCTGATCTCGGGCTTTTTCAAAGTTTTGGCCCTTCAAAATTAAAATGGCGTGGCGACTCCGTTTTTCCGGTTTTATTTGGTTTTTCAAAGAAACGCAAAATCGAATTTTTCCCGCGAAAAAGGCAACACATCGTTACGGTGGCGACTCATTTGGGGACTAAGCTTTTTAATAAAAAATGGTATTCGGTATATTGGTGGAAACCATTAAATTTCCCGTTATCGCCTCCTAACACGAGTCGGGGATAAATTGTGGTCTAACAATCCCACGTACCGGTATCACCGTTTTCAAAAAAAAAAAAGGCTTTTGAGGGTCAAGCTTCCGTCCGGCTTCGAAAATCATTTTTGTGTGTGTGTTGATTTTTTTGCACGGTTTTCATGTTGTTTTGGCCGCCTCGGAGAAAGTCAAAATTTTGGTGTCGGAATAATGTCCCTAGCGTCGGAATTTTCATGCTTACGTGCTTATGTGCTCATAAAAAAAAATTCAAAAAAAAAAAGATTTTCAAAAAAAAGAAAATTTCCAAAAAAATCATGCATCATATTTTTAAGACACATAAAAAAATCTCTATTTTACTCGGAAAAAGAATATAGGCGCTTGCACACTACGCGCACGTGACCGTACACGCACACTACGTCCTTAACCCGGGAAATCCTTGTCGCGGTCCGTTTGGTCTTATTACGCCTCTCGGATGAGCACGGGACTACCCAAACATCCCGTGGAGCCTCGTGTCGACCATGCACTTGTCCGTGACACACTTTGTCAGAGACCCGGTTGGTTTTTAGTTAGTGCATGTGTCATGCCTGTCCGTGTATAGACCTTTCCTTTCAAGCCTTTGTCGGCATACCGACTCAATATCTCTCGGGTCCCTAATCGGTCGCTAATCGGTCGAAGTTACGCCGGTTTTCCGCCGCGAGACTTTGACCAAGATATTGACCGGCGCCTTGACTTCGGCTCGGCGGCACAAATTATACACGACTCCCGGCATTGACACGAGTCATCAAGGATTAACGGTTATTCCATGCCTAATTACGGCTTAAGCGACGACAAGTCAAGATCGATAGCGGACATTTATCGGTCAAATCATGCCGAGCTTTTGTCGAGCCCTCGGACACGATCTTGACTTTAACGTCGGCTTTGTCCGTAATTTACATCGAATGCTCGTTAAGACTCGATTACCCGCCGACTTCTAGGATCATTTTTCTTTCGGTCGGTGGGACCCGCTTGCCCTATAGGACCCTCGCCGGGGCTGTCCGCCACAGGAGGTCGAAATACGGGTGGAATACGAGGGGCTTATAGACGTAGTGACGGGGCCCGGCTGATCCGGGAATCGAGTAGTTTGCGAAAAAGAAGAGCAATCTTTTTCCAACCGATTAGGTTAATAAAAGCATGTTTTAAGTAAACGTGAACAAATAAGCGCATGTTGCATGAGCACTAAAGTCCAAACACCTACCCTCCTTCCATTCCCAGACATCGAACCTTCGTGTCCTTTCCCCGCGGACTCACGCACAAAGCTTGGTTTCGGGCACCGGGTCACCGTTTGATCGGTTGGGAAGAGTCGACGCGTCATCGGCTTCGCCGTTTATTCCAACTCCGGGTTTCGGAATGTACATCGGCCCGGTAATGATAGGGATAACGTTGCTCCGTCCTCCAAAATCCCTCGAACAGGACCGTATGTGGATCCGGTTGGTAGAACAAATGAGACTTCGACATGAGGCCCAAATTGATGACCTGCGGGGGTAGTCGCAAGTCATGGTTTGACTATCGGTCTCAATTCCGATGGCACCTTTACCGCAAAGACGGAAGAAGGTTCTCCTCCTCTTCTTAATAGTCCCGGATACATCAAGATGCTACCCCAAGATTCCTATATTTCCACCGCCGGGACTCACGCGCCGACTTACAGGCAGCGGCCCCCAAACGGCCGATCGGGGACGAAAGAGTTCGGTATACTTGTCGGTTGTCCCCTCTCAAAGTGATGGTCCCACAAATATCGGCTGAGTGATGAAAATCGAAGCTTGATTAAAGAAATATGGTCGGCCATCAAATCCACTGGAAGAACGCCGGAAACGGACAGGCCTGGATTGAAGAGGCCACACGCCACTTTGGGACCTTAACAATATCCCAGCGGCCAGGGCTACCTTGAAGGACAAACATATGCCGTTCCCGGGACCTCAATATCTCTCATTATCCGTGAGTCGATCACTCGCTACAGGGCAGGCCCGGCGCGAATCCCCGGACCGGTTCCACTCAAAGTCATTCCCGGCCACCGCTCAACACGAGGTCCCAAATCCGCCACCGTAGTAGAACACATTTGGTGGGATATTTGTGGCTTGTCCCGATTGCCTTGAAAGGGACTATCGGGATTGGATACACGAGGACCGTCCTCCTAAGAAAAAGAAAATTTCCTCCCGGCAAAAATTGAAGGAGAGATTCGAGGCCGGTGATAACGGTGTGGGAACGCTCGGGGAGCCATCGGGGATTTGATTATTATGTACTCTACTCGGAGTCGGTCTTCCCCAAAGCAAAAAGGGATAAAAGAGCGAGAAAAGCCTTGCCAACGACGGAATCGAGACCTTCGGATACGAGTACCTGCACGAGAGTCCAACCCCCTCGGGGTCGACGAGTTCGGTTGTCCGGCTCCAGAGTATACACCGATGAAGAAAAACCGACGCCTTGATGCGGCGCTCCCACTCAATCAACATGTTGGATTTGGAGATGGCAACCGCCACAAAAGGCATCGGTATAACCCGGGGGCTTCGGCAAAGACTACGCCTCGCAAGAAAAGGCACGAAGTGACCGGCTTGATGACTCTCCATCCCGAGACAAGGACCAAATCTATGACCCTCACCTATATGGGAGTATGATCACCTTCTGCGATGAAGATTTGCCAAGAGATGTCTCCCAACACAATGAAGCTTTGTACATCACTATTCGGCTCAACACCATGTCACTCCACTGGGGTATTAGTGGACAATGGATCATCGGTAAATGTCCTTCCCTCGGCATGATGAGGGCCCTCCGCATAAATGAAAGGCGCGTGATCCCATCTACCCTGGGACTGTCAAAGCCTACGACGGTTCGTCTCGTCCCCATTGCAGGGACGGTGACTGCGGAACTGCAGTACGAAACCCAAATGGTGCCCGCGAAGTTCCATGTAATGGATATCCCCTCCGAGTTCACGGCACTACTAGGGGCGCCCTTGGTTGCATCACATGAAAGCCATAGCCTCCACTCTCCACCAATGCGTCAAATTCATCAACCGGCGGGAGACCTCGAAGTCATAAGGGGTGACGGTTTCCTCATAGGGAACGAAGGCTGAAACAATAGCCAAGAACGCCCGCGAGTCAAACCAGGGGCTACATCCTTCAAGAGGCAAGTCTCGCCGGCATCGCTTTGGAATCCGGCAATGCCAACTATGTCGACACACTCAAGCGAGCGGACTCAGAAGAAGTTCGATTCATCAAATTCAATTGCTATTTCCAACACTTGAGAGCGTGCTTTGGAAGGAAATGCTGAACACCGCCGTGATACGAGCACACAAGTCCCCAGGTCCTCAATCACGGATTTGTCGGTATTCGCAAACCCATTCCTTGGCCTCGCCGGGCGAGAGGTTTTCATGATAAAAGTCGGCAAACACCGACGGACTCGGCTCGAATCTATGAACGTCGTGTGGGACGTCCTCCTTCTTTGAACTACACCGAAGCCTTTCCGCTCGAGTATGGGACATGAGATTTTTCTAGCCGCTCACCGAGACGCAATGCGTCCTTACATCTGGATTGAGCGATCGAGATTATGGACGAAACGGAAGTCCCAGGTGAGGAAGATCCCTACATCCACATGCTCGGTTCTCGGATGCCAAACACGGTTGATTACGGTTCGGACAAAGAGATGATAGCAACGGCGAAGAGGGAGCACGAGACCATGCCTTTCCCGAGTTGTGAAGCCACCAACGACGATGCCGCTAAAGAATTGGGAAAACCTCTCAGGCCCGTCCGCGACCAAGGAGGAAATGATCACCAAGCTTGGATTGGTCCCCCGTCCCTTCGTGTCAACCTTTGTAAAGTCCTCCGAGTCTCTCATTGTTGAGTTCGAGTCTCTCGAGTCGTCCGATGGCCTCACGCCTGAAGACTACGAGTCTGTAGCCAACGTTGTATTCCCCTTCGTCTTCAATGAAATGATGAACCTTTCTGAGTATCCCTTAATTGCCACTTTAACTAATGATGAATTAACTAATAATCTAAAAACAGTTAATAACGATTCACTAGATGAAGAGGCAGACACATTAAATGAACAATATATCAAAGAAATCTTTAAGCAGGTTGTCTGGAAGAGGAAAATCGAGCCCAAGCTGCCGAAGAGATTTTGACGAGTGTGAATTTGGGAACTGCGGAAGAGCCTAAAGAGACGCAGATTGGTCATTTCTTCGAAGGAAGTGGAAAGGATGCTCTGCAAAATCCTACAAAATCCTCAATTCAAAGAAAGTCGCCCTCTTCATCAAAGAAAACATCATGTGCAGATACGGGTTGCCGGCCGAAATCATTTCAGATAATGGATCCCACTTCGAAGGGGAATGTGAAAAAGCTTTGGCGGAATTCCGAATAACCCGTCACAAGTCATCACCTACGGGCCCCAAACCAGCGGAGCCGTCGAAACAGCAAACAAGACTCTGGAAAATATCATCAGGAAAATGGGTGTCCAAGGCGGAGATTGGCCCGAGAAGTTACACTGGCACTCTGGGGCTACTGAACATCGGTCGAACGGCAAGCTGGGGAAACACCGTTTGCCCTCACATACGGAATGGAAGCCGTACTCCCAATCGGCCGGAAATCCCCTCGCTCAGGTATCTTCTTTGGAAAGCCGGATCAACGAGGTCGAATGGCTCCCGAGTCGCCATGACGAATTGGCCCTACTAGATGAACGCCGGCGAAGGCCATGGAACACATCCGGGCCTACCAAGGAAGAATGGCGAGCCTTCGACAAGAAAGTAAAGCATCGGGAGATCCGAGAAGGCGATCTCGTTCTAAAAGAAAAACCCCGGTCCGTGCTCCGACCTACTCGGCAAATGGGAGCTGTATGGGTCGGGCCATATGTCGTCCGAGAAGATCTTCTCCGGAGGAGCCATGCAACTTGCGGACCTCGACGGGAATCCCTTTGTACACCCGGTGAACGGTGACAAGGCTGCGCGAGATACTACGCATAAAAAAACACAAAAAAAAGAGTGCTAAAAGAGTAATACCCGACTAGGTTAGAAACCCGAAAAGGGCGGCCTAGGTAAAAAACGAGGTTGCACAAAAAAAAAAAAACAAAAAAAAAACAAAAAAACACAAAAAAAAAGAGTGCTAAAAGAGTAATACCCAACTAGGTTAGAAACCCGAGAAGGGTGGCCTAGGTAAAAAACGGGGTTGCACCAAAAAAAAAAAAAACAAAAAAAAAAAAAAAAAAAAAACAAACACAAAAAAAAAAAGAGTGCTAAAAGAGTAATACCCAACTAGGTTAGAAACCCGAAAAGGGTGGCCTAGGTAAAAAACAGGGTTGCACCAAAAAAAAAACAACAAACAAAAAAAAAACAAAAAAGAGTTCACCGTTTGAACTACGAAGACCTGAGCTCCTCAAAATGAGGGGAACGTAGGCAGCCGGAAACGGTTCGGTCTAAAGCACAAATAAAAGCCATACTTTGGCATCAATACAATTGATCAGACCATGAAAGCGTCTCGAAAAAACTCTAAAGCAATTCAAATATTCATTACAAGTTAAAAGCTCTTTGATGAGTCTAAGCCCGATTCATTCCTACAGCGGCAACCTGCTAAAAGAAAACTAAGATACATAATCAAACTAATGTGTACGTCATGGCAAGAAAGGGATACTTGGAAACCTCGAGTCAGCTCCCAAGCCACTCGTCTTGGCCTCTCCCTTCTTCTTCCCCCTCAGGAGTCTTTCTCTTACGAATCGGAAAGATGTCGGTACTCCTCCTACCAAGCTACGGTATAGGAACGGGGTCTATCAAACCGGCCTCTGTCGGGGCCTTAGTAGCCCTAGCGTCATCCCTCATCTCCTGTAACCTAGCTGATAACATAGGAGCCCTCCTCTCCTGTCTCTTGACGTAAGCCTCATAATCCGTCACCGCGTCCCCGCTCCGGTCATGAGGGTTGGCCCTCGCCTCGGCCCCCCTCCTCTCGAAGCGGTGGTCCTCCGCACCTGATGGCCTCACGCCGTCTCAGAAATAGCCACACGAGTCTCTCCCAGATGCCCCTCGTACCAATCCGGGTACCAAGTGGTCAAGAACACCGGTCTCGGACGCTGAGAATGACCCAGGAGGGGAAAGGCATCATACCTCCATGCTCGGGAAAGAAATGGAAACACCGAGGGATCGTCCATGGAAACGGGAGCCACCACCACTGGTGGCTACATCATCAAACCCTCCAAAGGAACTGCTCCAAGCCAGCGCCTAAGGACCGGAGCCGGAATGTAGAAAGCTGGGTGAGAAAGCCAGGAAGCATAACCACATGGGACCCGTCTGAAGCACTCTGCGAGGAGTCTCCACCGCCCGATGAGGCACCAACCATCGATATCTTCGATCTGGCGACCCGCCATCAGCGTGCCACGAGCCACGATCATCGAAGTCTACATCGACACCTCTCTCTGGCAAAAGTCCGAGGCACGATCATATCGAGAGGTTTCCCGAAGAACCCCCAAACGCTCCATCGGCCATGGGGTCAAGAGAAGCAGGGCTGCCCCCGTGCATGTACCGCCGTCCGTTAGCTAATCGCCGAGAGCATGAAAAGTCTCCCCAAGAATCAAAGGAACGACATCTACGCCGGGCGACAATGGACGACAACATCCGGCGAGATCGATGGCAAATCCCGAAGGAATAGACCATGAACAAAGTGCCGAACATGCAAAGTGCGAAGGCATCCCCAATAGGCGTCATCCACCAAGCCTAAGCCCCTAAATCATCGGGAAGACCGGAAATATCAAAATGGTCGGGACCGCGGATCATGCCTCGTGCTTCCTCCGGGAAAGATGAAGAAGGTTGCACAACTTGTCAACAAAAGAAGCTCCTCCGGACAAAGGAATTGCTATCTCCTCCACCTCCAGGACCTCCAAGCAAGGCCCGAAATTCTTCCACAGTCGGAACAATCTCGTTGAAGGAAAGGCAAAAGACATGCCTTCTAGTATCCCAAAACGAAGAAGAAGCCCTTAAGAGGTCATAATCCGGAACCAATTCTTTGAGAGACCACAAGCATCGTACCTTGTACCGTTCTTCAAAGAAAGACCTTCTCTCATGCATAATTTCCCTGGACCAATCCTTGAACTTGTTGAAAAATGACATTTGGGACTCTTGGGACAATTTTGAGGGAGCTTTTCTAAGGCTTTCCATGGTTTTTTCTCTCTTCCTCCCGAAAATGGCTGTTTGGGTGGAGGTTGAAGAAGATATTTGAATTTGAAATAAAGCAAAGCCGGTTTAAAGCAAAATCAAAGGACAGTGTCAGATGCTGTCCCCATCCGCGCGGATACGTTTGCTCCCCATCAGAAAAATCTGCAACAGTCCAAGCTGCTACACCAAAAAGGGAATATTCCGTCCCGGTTGCTCGAAACTTGTGCAAAAACCCTCCCCAAACCAGTCCATATACCAAACACCCTTGCAAAAAAAAAACAAGGCTCATGCAACACTGCATTCATATTGCATTGCATTCATAAAAAATAAAATCCTAAATTATTACATTCCAAAAAAAAAGAGAGTGTACAAAAAAAAAACAACAAACAAACATAAATAAAATCCTAAATTATTACATCAAAAAAAAAAATGTGCATGATCTGTACAAATCTAAATCTCAAAAAAAAATCAATCGGAGTCTCCAGCACCCGATGTCTCCCCCCGGCCCCTCTTGCGACTCGGGCCCGCCTCGTCAGGAGCCCTGAAAGTCTCGGGCTCAGAATCGTCCTCATCTCCAGAAAGAGGCTCGTCGGGACCAACCGGCACACTCGATAGGGTAAACCCGGATCCACGAAGAAATCGAATCCGAAGGTGAAGGCGTCCGACTCCTGAACATACGGAGACGACCCACCATGCCGCCAGACGTGTCCCTGCCCGTGCGGATCCCCAAGAATGACGTGATCCGAAGGCAGTGCCGCGCGGTGATCAATGAGAGGAGAAAGAGGGGTCTCGGAAGAAGTCTCCGAGGGAATAGGAGAAGCCTCCCGTCGGACAGTGCGGCCGTGGTCTCCTCGCCCTAGCACGAGGTGCCCCGCAAGCAACCATTCTCCGTATGAATCTCTTAGCCCCGATCACTTGCTTCGTCAGTGTCTCGACGACCACCTCCGAAAACTGCACAAAAGCAAAAGCGTCAAAAAAAAAAAAAGGAAGTGATGCTAAAAATGATGAAACAAAAGAAAGAAAAGAAGGGGAAAAGGTGAAGCCATACCTTCATACCCGGACGAGGCCGGAAAGCTCGCGGAAGCCGCTCGGGCTGAGGGGGATCTGCACCCTCAATCGGACCCCATCCTGGATATAGGAAAAATCCGTCCGAGGGTACCGCGGGATCCCAAGCCCCTCCCTCTCCAAAACCTGAGGCATCCTCAGCCTCCTCAAGACGAACGTCGCATATGGCTCGATCGCCACGAAGTCCGAGAAGTGCCGGCCCGCCTGTAATCATCCTGTGTCACGGACCGATCGCTCGGATGCATCATATCGGCGGGAGGCTCCACCGGTGTCCTCAAAGGCGAGTTCACGCCATGCTGGCGCGTCACCCTCTCTCCCAGATAATATGCATCGCAGGTCAAACCCCTCAAAATCCTCCGCTGCACCGTCCCGCATCTCGCCGCCTTCACTGCGCTACCTCAAAGCGATCCTGTGGGAAGAATATCATCCCCTCATCCGTCTCGGCCTCCGTCAAAGGAAGGCAATCCGCATACTGAGAGTCGTACGCCCCGGAGCTTATCTTCTCCCGGCATGCTTGGACCAAGATCGCATGGCCGGATACGCCCGACGTACGCCTCAGTCCGCTTCCACACCGTGACGTGAAAAACTCCAACGCCCATACCGCGAAAGGTAAAAATCCAATCAATCCGGTGCAAATAAAAGTGCGTGCTCAAAAGGAAAGAGGGAAAGCAAAAAGAGAGCATATACCTCCAGAGCAAACTCGAAGCAGTACAGGGAGCTCACAGCCTTCCGCCCGTATCTATCAAGAGCGAAGTACACTCACCACCTCGCCTCCCCCAGAAATATCTCCAACCGTCTCCATGTCCTCCAAGGACCTCAAGAAGGCAAAGATCGCCGTCCCTCAAGCATGCCCAAAGAGCGTGCTCGAAAAGGTAAACCAGAGGAAGGACCTAGCAATCTGCTCGGCCTCGTAACTCGCGATGGTCTCCACAATCTTACCGAAGACCACGGCATACTCCATCCCCATCCCCTTTTTGGAAATAGGGGAAAATCCAAGAAGAGCCTCGCAGTCCGCGCATCGCTGTAGCCATCTCTCCACTCAATGCCGCGTCCATTGAAGGACAGACCCGTGATCGCAGCATAGTCGAAGGCGTAATGCCGCCTCGCCCCGTAAGAAGTGGAATGTGTGGGTCGCATCCCACCAATGCTGCGCTAGAGCGAACATCAAGCCTTTGCTCTTAGGGAACTTGACCAGTCCCCTCAAGCACTCGACGAACTCCCAGAGCCCCGTCTCGACAACGATCTGTCTCGGACTCGGCAAAGCTCCTCGGCCCGCATCTCGGAAGCCGATCCCACAAGTCAATCACGCACTCCACCGATCCTCGAGTCTTCATCTTGTTCGCTGCTCCGTCACAAAACGGTTTCCGCCCCTAAAAAAAAAAAAAAAAAAGAGAGAAAATGTCAAAAGATTGCATTTGCATTTACATTAAAAAAAAAATTCGACAAAGATAACAAAGCATACAATGAGCATAGCCCCATTTTTCTCGCATGAAAGAAAACAATTTGCAAGTCCCAATGCATTCATCAAAAAAAAAAAGAGGATGCATTCCTACGGAAGTAAAAACTCCGTCCCATTTTCAAAAAAAAATGCATACATGCATATCATCCATCTTACATGCGACGGGAGGAAAAATCCGTCCCACTTTTCAAAAAAAAAATCCTAAACATACATACATCTCATATTGGCAAAATGCCCATTCTTTCCAAACAAAATGCATGCATTGCATCATCATTCATCAATATCAAAATTCAATTTCAAAAAAAAAAATCATCATCAAGAACATGCAATATTCAATTTCAAAAAAAAAAATCACAATTCTTCGAATTTTCACATGCAATTTTCGAATTAAAAAAAAAAATGTGGCAAAAATGCCAATTCTTTTCCCAAGCAAAATGCACATTTTTGGGACACTCACAAATTCATTGCAACATTGCATATCATCAATATCAATATTCAATATTCAAAAAAAAAAAATTCAAAAATCACCCAAAAATTTCAAACAAGAAATCGACAAGAGGATCAAGAGGATTCGAAATATACCGTTCGGAGATGCGGATCCGAAGCCCAATGTTGCCAAGCATCGGGGTAATGCTCCTCCGCAACCGATTGCGAAAGATTGTAATGCCTCCTCATCCGGACGAGCTCCAATCGCCTCTCCGCTATGGGACCACGTCCTTGGCCTTGAAAAGCGCCTTCCCCGTGTTCCATTGCTCAAAAAATCGAAGAAATCGGACGAATTTTGAAGCTCCTAGGCCAACAATGGCGGCTCTGCTCTCTCCCTCTCTCGTCTGTGTTCAAAAAATTGAATGGGGAAGAAGAAGGGCGTTGGCCCCATTAATACCCCTGACTTTCCATCCCTATCCGCGCGGATAGGATTGCAAGGGTCAAAATGACCCTTTTGCCCCTTAAAATTTCAGGACTCTGCAATTCAGTCCCCAACTTGACAAAGTTAACCAAAGTTAACCAAAGTCAGCCCCTTGTCAAGAAAATATTCCCCGGCAGTCAAACGTAAGACCGAGTGCCCTGAGAAAAGATAACGAGATCCCGTATCTTTCATCAAAATTACTCCCGGCAGTCAAACGTAAGACCGAGTGCCCCGAGAAAGATAACGAGATCCCGTATCTTTCATCAAAATTACTCCCGGCAGTCAAACGTAAGACCGAGTGCCCCGAGAAAGATAACGAGATCCCGTATCTTTCATCAAAATTACCCCTAGCCAAACGTAAGACCGAGTGCCCCGAGAAAGATAACGAGATCCCGTATCTTTCATCAAAATTACCCCCGGTAAGAATCAAACGTAAGACCGAGTGCCCCGAGAAAGATAACGAGATCCCGTATCTTTCATCAAAATTACCCCTGATCCAAACGTAAGACCGAGTGCCCCGAGAAAGATAACGAGATCCCGTATCTTTCATCAAAATTCTCCCCGGCAGGTAAACGTAAGACCGAGTGCCCCGAGAAAGATAACGAGATCCCGTATCTTTCATCAAAATTACCCCTAGCCAAACGTAAGACCGAGTGCCCCGAGAAAGATAACGAGATCCCGTATCTTTCATCAAAATTACCCCCTGCTAGCCAAACGTAAGACCGAGTGCCCTGAGAAAGATAACGAGATCCCGTATCTTTCATCAAAATCTACCCCTAGCAAGAACGTAAGACCGAGTGCCCCGAGAAAGATAACGAGATCCCGTATCTTTCATCAAAATCCTTCCCTGGCAAAACGTAAGACCGAGTAACCCGAGAAAGATAACGAGATCCCGTATCTTTCATCAAAATTACTCCCTAAGCAGTCAAACGTAAGACCGAGTGACCCGAGAAAGATAACGAGATCCCGTATCTTTCATCAAAATTACCCCTGATCAAACGTAAGACCGAGTGACCCGAGAAAGATAACGAGATCCCGTATCTTTCATCAAAATTACCCCTGAGCCAAACGTAAGACCGAGTGCCCCGAGAAAGATAACGAGATCCCGTATCTTTCATCAAAATCTCCCCTAAGCCAAACGTAAGACCGAGTGCCCCGAGAAAGATAACGGATCCCGTATCTTTCATCAAAATTACCCCTAAGCCAATACACGTAAGACCGAGTGCCCCGAGAAAGATAACGAGATCCCGTATCTTTCATCAAAATTACCCCTAGCCAAACGTAAGACCGAGTGCCCCGAGAAAGATAACGAGATCCCGTATCTTTCATCAAAATTACCCCGCAGCCAAACGTAAGACCGAGTGCCCCGAGAAAGATAACGAGATCCCGTATCTTTCATCAAAATCATCCAACGGCGGTCAAACGTAAGACCGAGTAACCCGAGAAAGATAACGAGATCCCGTATCTTTCATCAAAATTATCCCCGGCAAAGTCAAGCGTAAGACCGAGTGCCCCGAGAAAGATAACGAGATCCCGTATCTTTCATCAAAATTACCCCTAGTCAAACGTAAGTCCGATCTCCCCGAGAAAGATAACGAGATCCCCTATCTTTCATCAAAATTACCCCGGCCGATCAAACGTAAGTCCGATCTCCACGAGAAAGATAACGAGATCCCGTATCTTTCATCAAAATCATCCGGCGATCAGAACGTAAGACCGAGGTGCCGAGAAAGATAACGAGATCCCGTATCTTTCATCAAAATCATCCCGGCGGTAAAGCGTAAGGCCAGTGCCCCAGAAAGATAACGAGATCCCGTATCTTTCATCAAAATCATCCCCCGGCAGTCAAACGTAAGACCGAGTGACCCGAGAAAGATAACGAGATTCCGTATCTTTCATCAAAATTACCCCCGGCAGTCACACGTAAGACCGAATGCCCCGAGAAAGATAACGAGATCCCGTATCTTTCATCAAAATTACCCCCGGCAGTCAAACGTAAGACCGAGTGCCCCGAGAAAGATAACGGATCCCGTATCTTTCATCAAAATCATCCAACGGCAGTCAAACGTAAGACCGATTTCCCAGACGAATATGTCTGATTTTCCCCAGCAAAGGCTAACGAAATCCCCAGCAAAGTTAACGGAATCCCAAAAGCCAACGAAATCTCGAGTAAGACTCGAACTACGAAAGGGCTTGATTCCCACTAGGGATACGTAGGTAGCCTATCATTAGGTCCAGCCCCTCGACCAAAACGGTCACCCTATCCTTCGGCAGCAGACAAAGTCCACCGAAAGGCCATTTCAAATTAAGGTCCGAGGCGCCTAAAAAGCCATCATCATTAAGGTCCGAGGCGCCTAAAAAGCCATCATCATCAAGGTCCGAGGCGCCTAAAAAGCCATCTTCAAGGTTCGAGGCACCTAAAACGCCATCTCCAAGGTCCGAGGCACCTAAAACGCCATCTCCAAGGTTTGAGGCACCTAAGACGCTATCACTAGAAAGCGATAAATCGCAATCATCCCCAGCAGAGACCGAAAATGGTCATTCCTATCCCCCGAGAGAGCGGATAGCCATCGAGACCAAAAATGGTCATCTCTTATCCCCGGAGTTTCTTTCCGGTAACCGAGCGTAGAACTCGCTCATCGTGTTCGAGGCACCTAAAACGCCGTCATCTCTCCGGGGTCAAAGACCCGAACTACGGCAGCTTGATTCCCACTCGGGATACGTAGGTAGCCTATCGCTAGGTTCAGCCACCCGATCACTCGATCATCCCGCCAAATATGGAGCCTTACTCTTATCGACGACCCCGCTTCCTTCGAAAGCGCCGTCGCCGAGGGGCTGCTGTAAGTGCTCAATTTGAGCTTGTTAGAATTTTCGTTATAAAATTAACGAAAGTTATAACAATTACTAACATTCCTAACTATCCTAACTTTCCTAACAAAGTGAGGGTAAAATGGGCATTGTTATTTAAGGTTAAACCTTAAAAAGAATCTCAAAAAAAGAAAACAAATGAAGAAAACCAAATATAGCAATGCTTTGGAAACAAAAGCCTGGCCGGTCAATTTGAATTTTGAAAAAGATTATTCTTCTTGTCCAAAGCCGAAGCCGCATTTAATGAACAGTACGCCGCCCTGATCCTATCCGCGCGGACAAGTATGTAATTTTCAGAGGGCTATAAATTGAGCCCTCCAGTCACGAGAAATAAAGAGGAAGAACACAATAGCAACGAAGTTACGTACGGCGAAATATAGAGAGAAAACGGTGAGAATTCTTCAAGAATTGTCACCTTTTTTCTTCAATCTTTCCCAACTCATACTCATCCACTCACTCTCATATTAAATCCCTAAACACTCATACACTCAAGCCAAACACTCAAGAACACAAGGAAGATTGGTAAACCCTCCTCTTCCTAACCCTAAATCTCATCCATGCATGCATCTTCAAACTACAAAATGTAGTTCTTTCATCTTCTTTCTCTAGATCTAAGAAGATCACCATGGAAGACCATCTCCATGGATGATCTTCTACAAAGATCAACATTATTTTCAAAGCTTTTCTTTCTTACTTGCAAAAATGCACTTTCAAAACCCTAAAAAACCATTTTCAAGCACTAAATCTTGATTTCAAAGGGTAAAATCCCCCTCCCCAAGCAAATGAAATGCTTAGTCCTAATGTACCCCAAGGATGGTTTGGTATAGTTGATTCACCACTAAAATGTCTAGTGATCACTAACCAAAACCTAGGGAAATGGGGACAAGCATGGATGCAAAACCCCCCTTTAAATCATATTTTCTTTCTTGAGAAATTGCTGTCCAGTAGCAAATTTCTCAGACCTCAGTCCATGGTCTTAATTTTTGGACACAGATGAACTTGGAATTGGGTGTTGACTACAAAACACTTTTTGTAGCCAACATCCAGAGATTTCCAGACATATTTTTACCTTATTTTTTGGGTGAGTAAAACTCCTCTTTTCAATTTTTCTTTCAGAGGCTAGTTCATCAGCTTCTGGGAATCCAGATCTCATATCTGAGGTTTCCAGAAGGTTTTGACCCCTCAAATCTTCTCCAAAATGGAAATTTCTTTCACACAAAGTTTATTCAAGGAGTCTAGAGAAACTTTCATTCTCTGAGTTCATCCAGATTATGAAGTTTTAGGACCCTTGAATCCATTTCAAAATCAGGTGTCTGCTGCCATTTTCTTCTGGCAGAAGTGACTTCTCAACTTCAAAAGGTTTTTTGAGTACCAAATCTCAAACCAAAAATTCTCCAAAAAATCATGGGATCAGTTTAAAGTCTTAAAAGACATCCCAATTTTTACTTTTTCCAGTTTCAACTTATTTTGGCCAAAAACACACACACACACACACACACACAAATGATTTTCAGCTTGGAAGACTCGTTTTTACGAGGCGCGTCGGGTGCACACTAACGTCCTTCCCGACGCGTAACATGACCTCCGAACCTAAATCTCTGATCTCGGGCTTTTTTCAAAGTTTTGGCCCTTCAAAATTAAAATGGCGTGGCGACTCCGTTTTTTCCGGTTTTATTTGGTTTTTCAAAGAAACGCAAAAATCGAATTTTTCCCGCGAAAAAGGCAACACATCGTTACACCTGGTCAGACTCTAACAAATCAAATTCATCAAAGGTTACATGAACAGATTCAACAATTTTCAAAAGTTTCTTATTGAAAACTCGAAAGGCCTTACTGCAATTTTAGCAGCGTTAGGTTTTGAAAAAGTATTAATAGTTTTCATAAGAGAATCATTTCTTTGAGCTAAATCTTTAATCTGTACAGTGTGTACTTTTGCTCTGCTTTTGAGATCCAGGTTTTCAGTTTTAAGCTGATCAAACTCACTCAGTTTTGTTTTTAAAGAATCAAGTTCAGTTTTGAGTGAGTCTCTTTCAGCAGAAACTAAACTGAAATCAACAGTCAATATTTCATGAACACTACTCAACTTTTCATAATCAATAAAAATTTCATCCATGGTCTCTATCATCTCAGCTTTAGATATCTCAAGAAGAGGGTCGGTTATGTTTCTTTTGGCTGAGTGATCTTTTGGCTCAGGAGAGAAGTTGGGTAGGGATGAGATGGGTTTGGTAAGATTTCTTGAAATACTTGGGAGTTTGGTAAAAGGATAGCTTCTTTTCAGAGGATTGTGGAGGACTTGGTTCGGTTGCATAGGAGGCAATGGGTCCACACTGTCCGTAGAGTGAGGTTCCAACTTGATGAACCTTGTAACCATAAGGATTAACTGCATTGACTTTAACTTCTTGGAATGAATGTCTTGCTGGTTTTTCTGTCCTTGATGGTGTTCTTGGAGGAGTTGCATTCTGGTGAATAGGAGTTGGTAGATCTAGTGCTATTTCATCATCGGCATCCAGGGCAACAAAACTTATATCAGCATCTTCATTGTCATTGGCAGCGCCTTCACCTTCTGAGTCAGTTTCACACCAGACTAGCATAGCTTTCTCTGTGCTGTCATCTGCAACATAGCTTCTGGACTTTGGATGTCTTTGGTTTACCGATTTCCTGACATACTCATATTTTGGCTGGGGACATTTAGATGCAAAATGTCCAGGTTTTCGGCAGTTAAAACATACCAAGTCTCCTTTACTGTTCTTTCCATCAGCAGTGCTAGTAGAAGGCTTATGGTTGCTAGTGGTTCTATGGAAGGGAGTAGTAAAAGGTTTGTTTTGATTTGGTTTGCTGTCTTTTTGCATTTTCTTGAAGTTTTTGAACTTTCGGTAGTTTCTGGCAAATGCAGCAAATTCATCTTCTTCCACATGAGGCTCAGGAGGGTTTTCAAGGGTTTTGTTACAGTAAGGGCTTTGGCAGTGATCAGTAGGAGGATAAGGAGTAGGAATTTGAGATATCTAA
Source organism: Adenophora triphylla var. japonica (assembly GCA_022495995.1). Taxonomy (NCBI): domain Eukaryota; kingdom Viridiplantae; phylum Streptophyta; class Magnoliopsida; order Asterales; family Campanulaceae; genus Adenophora; species Adenophora triphylla. Next base: position 118,629 of record JAFEMH010003341.1, read on the forward strand.
GTCTGTGCTGAGAGAGACATGCATTTGAAGTTTTTATCGAGAACATTAAGTTTTTGTAGTTCTCTCTCATACAAAAATAGACTAGACACAATATTTTGAATAGAAGTAGTAATTAAATCTCTAGCTTTTCTAAGAACAGTGACCTTGGTATGATATATACTTCCCAATGCACTTAGAAAGTGTATATTCAGGTCTTTCATAGTATATACTTTGCCAAGAGAAGCACATAGATTACTTACCTCGCAGAACCGATCATATGCTGTTCTGAGTGATTTGCCATCTGACTTTTTGAAGGATTCGAATTCAGCAATTGCATCATAAAGCCTGTTGTCCTTGGTGCGAGCATCTCCCTCGAAATATTCAAGGAGCTTGTTCCAGCATTCTTGTGCCGTGTAACACAAGTCAATGAGCTTGTACTGCTTGACGTCTAGACCACAAGAGATAATGTGGCTGGCTTTCCCGTCAAGAGCATAGGTTAATTTGTCTTCGTCAGTCCATTCATCTCTTGATTTTTCGACCAGAGTTTCCGTAACTTGAACGTCTGTTTCTTGTTCATCATCAGCGTCGGCATGCGCAGTTAGGGGAGTGGATGGTATAGGTTTGTAGGTGGTTTGAACCTTCAAGGGAGTAATCGGTCTACCTTCCACTACTTTCATTAACCGTTCATCGATGGAGTTCATGTACTTTATCATTCGGGATTTCCAAACACCAAATTCGTTGGTGTTCAACATCGGTATGGTAGTGATGTTAAACGACTGCATAATTTTTCCCGCCATGGTATCGGCAATCAAGCTGTAAGGCTTGGAAATTTCTTTCAAAAATGACAAGCTCTGATACCAATTGTTAGGTCCAATTGGCAAGGAAATAGGCTAGAGGGGGGGTGAATAGCCTTTTTAAAATTTTAATAGAAAATACCTTAATGGTCAAAGTCACTAATCAGAAGATTGTAAGTTAATTAGTAAGCACAGCGGAATATTCGTGACTTTCACACAAAATCAGCAAGAAGTTGTTTAGAGCTTGATTTTAACACGTGGTATTTATTTAAAGCATTTATGCAGTGCAACTTGTTTGGTTTAGGGAAATACTTATGATTCAGCAGGATGAACTGTTCTGATTTGTAATGGTGAACGACTGGCAAGATGAAAGTAAAGTAAAGACAAGAACACAGTATTTGGAGAGGTTCACAGCGTGAATGCTGCTACGTCCTCTACCAAGATTGGTCAGATCTTGGATTTTGAGAGAAGTTTACTATCAGTTGGTCCTAGTCTATTACAAGAGCGGCCTTGCCGGTTACAAGGATTGAAAACAAAGGATCTACTGATGGATCATAAGACAAAGAACTGACCAGGTGTTTTTGAGCGGCAAGTTAAACTTATCTCACTCAGGTGTGTGTGTTTCTCAATCAATGCATTCCAATGATTGTCTTGTTGGAGAATGCTTACAAGTTTGATTGAGATGTGCACGAGTGTATGTCCCTAATAATGTCTAATGATTTTCTGGACTTGAAGGCTTGAGCTTCATTGAATGCTTCAAGCACACTCTTTTTCAATGCAACGACCAACCATCTTCAATGCAGCAAAGTCTTCTATATATACTTGTGAGAGAGAAGAACTAAGATGCCGTTGAGGGGTAGATTCGGAATATGAAAAGTATGGTTGGTAGGTGAGGATCATTTAATGCCATATCTTTGCAATTAATGCGGGAGATTTTGAATAAGACATTTCGGCTTTGTTCGGCGGGTAATAACCCCTTTTTCCCAACCGGTTACCTGCAACAAGCAGACAAAGGACAAAGTAGAGCTAAAAGTAGCTCTTGTGTCAGAACAGGCAGAATGGCATTAGCAGGAAAAATGTAACTACTTTTAGCAAACAAGTACGATGAAAGAGATAGAGATGTGACCGTTGTGACTGGGAGTCTGTTTCAGTAAAGGGAAACATCACAAATTTAAATCACCTATCTGCTGAAATATGTTGCTGAAAAGTGTTAACTCCTGCTGATTACCAGGCAGATCCCACCGGCAGGATAGTAACCTGCAAGACTTACTGAACTAACAGAGAAGGCATCAGCAAGAGATCCAAAAATAAAATCTAATTAAATTAGGGGTCTCTAACTGGCCATGTGATTGGGATTAAGCAATTCTGAGTCCACATATATTTTGACCCAACAAGATGAATCCCCAGTCATGATCCAGTTCGAAAGAGATCCCTACATCCATGCATTAAGCCATGACGAGCTAGAAATCGAAGAACTCATGGGCCAAGAAGACGAGTATGATCTATGCGACTGTGAAGAATGATTAAAAGAAGACCAAGAAATGGACGCCCAGATAGAGGTTGACCAAGGAGTGGACCCATTCTTCATCGAAAATCCTTCCGAAGAAAGCTGGCCCACCACCAACACCTTGGAATATGCCGACCCCCATGTCGACACACTCGGATCCCACGAAGACGGCTACAACAGCATAGTCCATTTCAACGTCCCGGTGCTCGACTTGGGAGAACAATGGCGCAACATCCTTCGGAGCCTGGTCAGGGAAGGAGAAATAACATGCCCCCGCGATTCAGATATCGTGAATGTTATCCAAGCAAAGACCTTAGCTAAGGGAGCAGATTCTATGAAGATAATCAACATCAGCAAGAATAAACTCCAAAGAAGCGAGTGCTTCGCCCTCCTAGACGAAGCTCTCCACGACTTCTATGACCAAAGGCCCCCAGGATCTGGTAGCAGCACCAATGGAGGGACACCCTCAAACGAACAGCCTAATACCACCGCGGTTTAGTTTGAAGTTGAACCAAAGCCAAGCCTTCCCCCGGGAACGATATCAGTCAAAGAATGGCTACCAGAGCCATCTCCACCTTCTCCGGACCTACATCCTGCAAAGAGAAATGAAGCCTGGTCCAACCCTTCGTCTCCTAGAGTCTAGCTTCGAGTCAAGTGGTATTTGAATTCGAGTCTTTTGAGTCATCTGACGACCTTACGTCGGAAGATTATGAGTTCATAACCCACAATGTATTTTCTCTACGTTTTAAATAAAAGGTTCGACCTTTCCGAATATCCTCTCATTGCATCTTTACCGAATGATAAATTAACTAAATCACAAGCAGTTAATAACAATTCACTTGATAAAGATGCAGACACATTAAACGAACAATATATTAAATAAATCTTTAAGCATGTTGTCAAACGAGAGGAAAACCGGGCCCAAGCCGCCGAGAAGGTTTTAACCAAAGTGAATTTGGGGACTGCTGAAGAGCCTAAAGAGATCAGAAGACGAGCGAGGGATGGGTAATGGCCGAACAATTGGCCGACTTCCCAACCGACAAGGCCAAAGGTCTCGAACCGCAATTTCCAGACAAAGGAATTTTCGCACTTGAAGACGAGAATCGATGGAAGCTTTTCTTCGACGGAGCAACCAACAAAAGAGGAAATGACATTGGAATTATCTTGGTCGACCCAAAAGACGAGCACACCCCAATCGCCATAAAGCTAAACTTCGAGGTAACCAACAATGCCGCCGAATACGAAGCATGCGCCGCCGGACTAGAGGCCGCCCTCGAAAGGAATATCCAAGAAATAGAGGTCTACGGGGACTCAGCCCTGATCATCAATCAAGTTTCCAAAAAATGGAAAACAATAGACCCAGGCTTACAAAAATACCATGCCTGCATGGAAGACCTCATCATGCAATTCAAAGAGGTCACTTTCCACTACTTGCCAAGAGACCGGAATCGGTTTGTAGACGCCCTAGCCACCTTGGCTTCACTGGTGGAAATCCCCGAAGGGATGGCCTCTTTCATGAATGAGGAAGGAAAATGCAAAGAAGGAATCAAAGCCAAGAGCATCGTGGCCCTAAAATGCCTTGCCTCTCACTTTATCATCCTTGGGGACATGTTATACAAGAAGCGCTATCAAGGACCGCTCCTCCTCTGCATCAGCAAAGAAAAAAGAAAATGAGCTTATGAACAAAGTCCACAATGGGGCTTGCGGTCCCCACTTGAACGCCAAAGCCCTGATGTAGATCATTCTTCGAATGGGCTACTACTGGATCTCCATGGAGGCAGATTGCATCCACTTTGTCCGAAGCTGCGACAAGTGCCAGCGCTTTTCCAACCTTAACCATCTTCCCCCTCATGATCTCTATTGCAATGACCACTCCTTGGCCCTTCGCGACTTGGGGAATCGACGTCATTGGGAAGATCGCTTCGCCCGGCAGCAACGGCCACGAGTTCGTCTTGGTAGCCATCGACTATTTCACAAAATGGGTCGAAGCTAAGTCCTACAAGGTGTTGACTTCCAAGAAAGTCGCACATTTCCTCAAGGAAAACATCATATGCCGATACGTCATCCCAAACAAGGTCATATCAGACAATGGATCTCACTTCGAAGGAAAATGCGACAGACTATTGGCCGAGTTCAAAATCACATGCCATAAGTCCTCTCCCTACAGGCCGCAAACTAATGGCGCAGTAGAAGCATCAAACAAAACCCTCGAAAGGATCAAGAAAAATAACCATACGAGGATGAGATTGGCCCGAGAAGTTGCACCTGGCACTTTGGGGCTACCGAACATCAGTCAGAACTGCCACGGGAGAAACTCCATTCGCCCTGACATATGGGATGGAAGCAGTACTGCCCGTTGAATTGGAAATCCCATCACTCTGAGTGTTGTTGGAAAACGAGATCAACGAAGTGAAATGGCTCCGAAGCCGACACGATGAATTGGCCCTACTAGACAAACACCGACTAAAGGCCATGGTCTACATTCGAGCCTACCAAAGCAGAATGGCTAGGGCTTTCGACAAGAAAGTCAAATCCCGAGACATCAGGGAAGGCAATCTAGTGCTCAAAGAAAAGCCTCCCACCCGAACCAACCCGCTTAGAAAATGGGAACCAACATGGATCGGCCCGTTCGTGGTCCAAAAGATCTTCTTCGGAGGTTCCATGAAGCTAACAGACCTGGACGGAAATCCCTTCATGAATCCAGTTAACGGAAGCAAACTTCGCCCATACTTCGCCTAAAGAAGATCGACTTTTTTGTCTCCCCGTCTCTCCTAAAAGAGTCAAACTACGGAGACCTGGGCCCTTAAGTCCGGGGGGAACGTAGGCAACCTTCATTGGTTTGGTCTAAAAACACACAAAAATCCAAAAAACTGGATGCCATCAAGACTCAGACTGGTTTGGTCTACAAATACACAAAAATTCCAAAAAATCGGATGATATCAAGGCTCAGACTGGTTCGGTCTACAAATACACAAAAAAAAATCCAAAAACTGGATGCCGCCAAGGCTTAGATAAAAAGCAAGCAAGAGATTTTGCGTCTCGACAAAGCTTTAAAAGGAAATCACAAATCACAACAATTAAAATACTTCTTGATGAGTACAAGCACGGTCTACTCTCAAGCTCACAACATGCTAAAAGACAACTTAATACATTTAACAAATAATGTGTCTGCAATGACAATGAGTGGATACTTAGGAGGTCATTCCGCGCCACTCGCGCTGGTCCCTTCGCCATTCTTCCCTTTCTTCCCTCGTCCCCGGCGAGTCTTCCTTCGCTCCACATGAGCTAGCTCTGTCTCTCTCATTCCGAGATCAGGGGTCCTCCCCGTCGAGTCAAATAATCCAGTAGCTCGCAGAGCTTCATTCACACGTGCCTCAACTCGGATCCCTTCCCTGCGAGTCTGCAAAAGGGGACTTCTCTTCGTCAGTCGGTCAACTCTGGTCTCGTAGTCAAACAAAGCGTCTCTCGTAACATTCTGAGGGTTAGACCAAGCTTCTGCACTTCTAAGGCTGTAGCTGAGATGACAATCTTGCCCCAGAATCGCTTCGCGCCTGCTCCCCAAAACCACTTGGGTCTGCTCGATATGTTGCTCGTACCAATCCAGATACTCGGTGGTCAAGACAACACTCTCTCAGCGTCTAAGGAGTACCACAAGAGGGAAGGAGGAATACTTCCATACCCTCAGAAAATAAAAAGAGACATCTGGATCTGTCATAAAGAAAGAAGCTACCTCTATGGTGGCAATGTCGTTCCAGCCCAGCAAAGGCTTCTGCCTCATCCCAAACTGTCGAGAAACGAGCGACGGGATGTAAAAAGAGGACCAAGACAACCCCGGAACTCTGATAACATAGGAACCTTCCTGAAAGGCCCTCCTAGTCTCAATCCCCCAGTGAGGAACCCACCAACGGATTTGATGTGTGCCAAGCTGAGCCATCCATCTCTCCCAGGCGGACTGATCCATATCCAAGACAAGAGGCCACTGAGCAAACGTCTATGGACTAAAAGAGGCCGGAGACACAGGCATAGATTGAAGCCTCTCTCGCAACCACAAGGTGAGCAAAACGGGACTTCCCCCTCGCATGAACCTATCCCCCATCGCCAAGCGATAAATGCCGTGAAGGGTTTCCCCCAGAACCAAAGGAGCAATATCCTCACCGGCTCGGCAGTGCCCTACCACATCCAATAAGGCACCGTCACATACCCCAAGGGAGCTGACCATGAAAAGCGTTGCTATCACGCATAAAGCAAACACATTCCATGAGACATCACTCTCGTCATCACCCATGAACCTCCCTGGCAGTGCAAAAATATCAATATGACCAGAATCAAAAGTTATACCTTGCGCTTCCTCCAACGAAGCCCGAAGAAAGTGTGCGACCTTCAAGCTCACATTCACATCCCCGACCAAAGGAAGAGAGATGGCCTCCAACTCCGGTCCTCCAAGCAAAGCCCGAAAATCTTCAAAAGTAGGCGTAATCTCATTGTAGGAGAAGCTATACACATGCCTCCTAACATCCCAGAACCTTGCGGCCGCCCGCACAACTCCCAATCAGGAACTAACTCCTTAAGTTACCAAATCGAGCGAAGTTGAAATGTCACCTCGAAAGCCCGCTTGTTGTGCCTCACATGGTGCCTCATCCACATCTTGAGCCGCTCAAGGAAATGCTCTTGCCTCTCATTCGAAAGCCTCGGGGAAACTCTCGAAACTAACAACGAATCCATGGCAAAAATTGAGGTTTTATTGAGAAAATGGGGAAGAAGGGTCGAAATGACTGCAGTTTGAGAATGGGGGGATGAGGGAATCCCAAATTTTCAGTAAATATTATCCTCTCTCCAAAAGAAATAAGTTTCCGTACGGACCACTGTGCAACTAGGCTAAATTTTTCAACAACCACAAAACAATTGCTGCCCACAGCAGGATTTTCCACCCAACTGCTCAAAAACCTTGCCAAAGTTGTTTCCAGCCCCCATACACTAAACACAAATGCATTCCCAGCTCATGCGACATGCACAAAAATAAAAATAAACTAGAAACAATTCCTAGGCCATACCCGTGGAATCACAAATAAATCATACAATAATAAAATGTTATGTCAAATACAAGTATTTTATTACAGATACAAATGTCTGCTGCTCTACGAATACAATACAAAAAAAAAAGGAAAACAAAAGTAGTCTGTTGGTCCCAAAGGTGGCAACAAGGGTGAAAATACAGCTAGAGGGGGGGGGGGGTGAATAGCTGTTTAAAATTTTTCGCCCTCTTTTAAAAACTAAACCTCTTGCTTACAAGATCCTCTTGCAGTTGATAATAGACTGCAAGTGAAAGTGTAAAATGCACAGCGGAATATTTAGAGTTACAAAGTGGTTTTGATAGAGGAGGTTTGTAAAGCGGTTTAGCAAAGTAGTTGATACGTGCGGTTTTCAAACAAGTGAGGTTTTGACAATGTTAACTCCAAACACTATTTCACAATAATGGATATCTAAATAAAGATCAAACAGAGACAAAGATAAATAATTAGTAAGCACAAGAAATATAATTGCAGAAAGTAAGAACACGCTATTTGGAGTGGTTCAATCGATAAACGATCTACGTCCACTACCAAGATGGTTAGTCTTGGATTTCTAAGAGAGATTTTATATTAAGTATTTGAGAGATTACAAAGTACAATAAAATCTTTACTATGAAGAACAAATCCAAAACTATAACCAGTGTATCTCAAGTGTTTAATCTATGTGATTAGAACAAATGAGGTGTGTGTGTGAGAACAAGATCAAGGCTCTTTAAATCAGGAGATGTAGAGCACAATGATTCTTGAAAGTGTTAAGGCTTGATTTGGGCTTGGGAATATTTCTTGAAGTTTGAAGAAGAAGATTCAAAGGACTAAGAATTTATGGGCGAGCTTCAACTTCTCATGAACACAAAGAATTTCTCTTAATTTTTCAAGCAATCTTCAAATGGTGAAGATTAGGGGTATTTATACCCAAGCATCCAAAATGTAGCCGTTGGACACAAATCGTTGAAGGACGGTACTTGATGCTTTCTTATTGGTCCACAAGAACCACTTTTGTCCTTTGGTACGGTAGTTGCGGATAAAGGCCGATAATGCTCCATTGCAAGCAATGAGGTTTGGACAACTGTCACCTTTTCAAGATCCTTGCGATCTTCTCGACTTTGAATCACGTGACAAGATAAGGTGGTTGTCATTGGATATTGCTGATGTGGATCACAAAGTCACGAGCGGTTCACTTCAAGTCTCAATCATTGGGGCGGTTACGAGTACGGGCGGTTTGACAAGTGCGGTTGGTAACTCCGGTGAGGTTTGCAAAAAGGGCGGTTAATGATGAGCTGCAAAGGAGCGGTTCATCATCAAAGGGCGGTTGAAATTTAGTAGTTCAAGAGTTGTTTCAAACAAGGGATTTCACCAGGCAACTGCTAAGGGCGGTTTTGCTAGGGCGGTTCCAAAGAAGCGGTTTGAAACTTCTGAACTGCAACTCTCAATTCCAATGAGTCTTGTGCCAGTCTTCAAGCCTAAATTTAACCTAATCTATAAAATGGACTTAACTAAAAAATTGAAGTCTAAGCTTCATTACATAGGGTCCTAAAGTCCTTAAAATAGACAGGACGTTATGGTATCAATCAAATCTAATATAAATATAGGAGGGTTAAAACATGCATACCCAACATAGTCATACTCCGAATCCTCATCATCACCCTCGCCCGACGGGAACTCCTGCATCCCGGCAAAAGGGTCCATTCCCACACATTTTTTTTCAACAAAAGGGTCTGTTCCCACACACATTTTTCCAACAAAAAGGGTTCGTCCCCACATACATTTTTCAAAAAGGGTCCGTCCCTACACACATTTTTTCCAATAAAAGGATCCGTCCCCACATACATTTTTCAAAAAGGGTCCGTCCCCACACACATTTTTTCCAAAAAAAGGGTCCGTCCCCACACACATTTTTTTTAACAAAAGAGTCCGTCCCCACGCACATTTTTTTCAAAAAGGGTCCGTCCCCACTCACATTTTTTTTCAACAAAAGGGTCCGTCCCCACATACATTTTTCAACAAAAGTGTCCGTCACCACATACATTTTCAAAAAACACAAGGGATCCGTCCCTGCACGACACATTTCAAGCAAAGGTCTGTCACAAAAATCAAACACAAGGCAAGCACGCCTCCCAAAAATCAAACCCAAGGCAAGCGTCTTCATCTCCCTTAGGTACAGGCACCTTAGGCACGAACGCTTTCATCCCCATTAGAGGACACCACCACGTCCTCAGCCACCCGACCCAAGCGATCAATTCACACACGAACTATGATCAGGCTTAATTCCCATTCGGGATACGTAGGAATCCTACCAAAGGGTCCAGCCATCCGACCTAAGAGATCACCTCAGGACACCACCACGTCTTCACAAAATCTCAGTCAGAGGACACCACCACGTCCTTATACACGACAAATTCACCTCAAGACACCACCACGTCCTCACAAAATCTTAGTCAGAGGACACCATCACGTCCTCATACATGACAAATTCACCTCAGGACACCACCACGTCCTCACAAAATCTCAGTCAGAGGACACCACTACGTCCTCATACATGACAAACTCACCTCACACACGAACTACGATCCGGCTTGATTCCCATTCGGGCTACGTAGGAATCCTACCAAAGGGTCCTGCCATCCGACCTAAGCGGTCACCTCAGGACACCACCACGTCCTCACAAAATCTCAGTCAGAGGACACCACCACGTCCTCATACACGACAAACTCACCTCACACATGAACTACGATCCGGCTTGATTCCCATTCGGGATACGTAGGAATCCTACCAAAGGGTCCAGCCATCCGACCTAAGCGGTCACCTCAGGACACCACCACGTCCTCACAAAATTTCAGTCAAAGGACACCACCACATCCTCATATACGACAAACTCACCTCACACACGAACTACGATCATGCTTGATTTCCATTTGGGATACATAGGAATCATACCAAAGGGTCCAGCCATCCAACCCAATCGGTCACCTCAGGACACCACCACGTCCACAGCCATCCAACCCAAGCGGGCATCTCAGGACACCACCACGTCCACAGCCATCCAACCCAAGCGGGCACCTCAGGACACCACCACGTCCACAGCCATCCGACCCAAGCGGTCACCTCAGGACACCGCCACGTCCTCAGCCATCTGATCAACACGGTCATCTTCTCTCTTCCGACAAGCGGTCCAGATCGGGACCCTTATCTTTATCGACGACCCCACTTCCTTCATAAGTGACGTCAAAGAGGTGCTTCTGCAAGTACCCCAATCCGGACTGCTCTCCATTCGAGCATATGAAAAAAACCAAGGGCAAATTTTTGGAGGTCATAACTCCTTCATACGGACTCCGATTGAGACGTGTCATTTATGGTTGGAAAGCTCTCGACGAGAACTAGCTTGCAATGATGTCCGTACGGACCACTTTGCAATGAAAGATGGTCCGTAAGGACCACTTTGTCAAACACGCGAAAAATTCCCCAAATCTCCCTAAAGTCCACAATATTCTCTGAAATTCAGGAAAACCAAAAAATCAGTAATGACAGAAGAGTCCGTACGGACCACTTTGCAATTTTTTGAGGCCAATAAATAGAAGGCTCCCTCTCTCATTTCATACACACCTCCCTTCTCTCCTCTCTCCCCCAGCCTTCTGGTACCCCTCTAAGCCTTCCCGGCCTCTTCTGGTCCCTCCCGAGGCCTCTCGAGCCATCCCAAGGTGCTCCCGAGCCAACCCGAGGTGCTCCCGAGCCATTCCGAGGCGCTATTGACCCATCGTGAGGCGTTCCTGAAGCATCCCGAAGCCCTGTCGATCCATCCCGAGGCATTCTGAAGCATCCCGAAGCCCTGTCGTTCCATCTTGAGGCATTTGGAGGCATCCCAAAGCTCTTGGTCCATTTCGAGGCATCCCGAAGCTCTGCCAATCCACCTCGAGCCATACCGAAGCTCTGCCGGCACACACCGGTCCATCCCAAAGTATCCCGAAGCTCTGCCGCACACACACCGGTTCATCCCGAGGCAATCCCGGTCCATCACGGTCTGTCCCGATCGACCCCCGACCTCACAAGTCAAACAGACTCCCCCGCGGAAGATAGACACAAACCAACATTGGTAAGGTCTCCTTCCAAATCTCATTTAATTACTTTCAATATTTAAATATTTCTTTTAAATACATAGTCTACAATGTAGACATTATTTTTAAAATGCATTTTTAAAAGCATACACACACAACATTTAAAGAAAGAAGGGTAACGAAAGACTCGTGTATACGAGGCGACTCGGGTAAGCTCAACTATCTCTTCCCTAGGCGTAACCTGACCTTCGAACTCAAAAATCTTATCACACAACAAAAAAAATAAAAACAAAGCCTTTTCTCAATGTTTAGGGCATAATGAAAATTGAGTGGCGACTCTACAAAAACAACACACCCTCGAAAGCGCGAGATGTCCGATCCGCGCGCCGGATCCGGGTAATTTCAAGTTTATTCTTGAGTCGGCATATCTACAAAAGAAGAAGAAACAGGGGAATCAGAACTAGAAGGGGTTTCATCGGAGCTATCTATGGGCGACCTGGATTCCCCTGGGAATTCTAACCTATTTTTAAGGAATGGTGGTTTATTGGGTCCTCTAATATAAAACATAAGGAAGTGGTCAATTAACTTATTGAAGAGACGAAAGCGGACAACCCTTTGGTCTTCCACCTCCAAATCTCCTATACTATCTCTTCCTGGGAGCTCTATGACTCCATAACACAGACCCCAACTCTTTAAGATGGTACGAGACCCACCCCTACTCATCTCTTTCCATTGGCCCTCTTTACGAGTATAAACCCTAAGGTTTTGGGTGTAATACCCATACCTTACACCTTGCTCACAACCAAAGGTCCTAGACATGGAAGAATTGAAAGAGATGTTCAAAATTAAACCTAAATCACAGAGGAATCGAAGGATACCTGGGTTAATTTGAAAAAGATGGGTTTCGAAAGTGAACGAGAAGCTTTAGTACGCCAGAAAATTGAGAACTCCTTGCTTTGTTCTTGATGGGTATATTTGAGATTTGGGGGTTTGTAAAATTGGAAAAGGAAAAGGATTTTTCCTTTTATACCTGTCCTAATCCTTATCTAAATTGGAAAGGGCTAGGGGCTTAACGGTCCAATCCTTTCATTAATGCCAAAAACGGTTCCCAAGGCGAATGTCTAAACGTCGTACCTCATAATCATTACAGCGCTTCAACGAATCCAGCCATTGAAAAGGTCAATGATCGAGATCAGGCCACGTCATCTCAGTCGACGGTCCAACAGTTTCAACCATCTAACGACGATCTACATAAGATTTCATCAGTTTTTCATAACTTCCTGGTCGACAAAGTCAACTCAGAAAGTTGGGAGCCACTGAACGGAATAAAAGTGACGCGCTAGGCCCAACGTATGAAGCCCAATTATTCAGACGTTACTACAACAATACCACTGAATGGACCGGCCCACCTATTACGAGGCACACGGCCCAGCAACAAAGATCAGTCGACCTAGCTCATTGTCCGGCCTTCATTGGTTCCGACATAGTTTCGTCCGACATACGATCGTTAACTTGTACGAATTCTACCTGGCTATGATACAAAGTCAGATCGAACTTGATCTACTCAGGCAACTCTGACCAACGGAAACATACGACGACCTACAAGAGACGTAGCACGACTAGAAATCTTTCCATAACGGCTTCCTACAATCTCGGAGTCAGTTACATCCACGATTCTCTCTATGATCTTAGGGATTCTACGTAATCCCAGTACAACACAATCTCTTATCAGAGGCTATAAATACCTCACAACATCCATCGTTTACAGGTAATGCCTTATTTTCTATTCAATTGATTTCAACTCCTTCAATTATAGTTTATAAGCAAAACACGTGAAACTTACTCTCACGCCGGAGGGTCTTAGCCGGAGACCATCCCGGCTAGTCGTGTGTTCATTGGTTTCAGGTCAAAAGCTAGGAGATCAACCTAATTGCTGGACTAAGGATGATCAACACGTTCCTTACAGCATCAGTATCTAACTGATATTAATGAACCATGTTGAACGGAATAAAAGTGACGGGCTAGGCCCAACGTATGAATCCCAATTATTTAGACGTTACTAAAGCAATACCAGTGAATGGACCGGCCCGACTATTACGAGGCCCACGACCCAGCAACAAAGATCAGTCGACCTAGCTCATTGTCCGAACTTCATTGGTCCCAACCTAACTTCGTCCGACATATGATCATTAACTTGTACGAATTCTACCTGGCTATGATACAAAGTCAGATCGACATTGATCTACTCAGGCGACTCCGACCAACGGAAACATACGTCGACCTACAAGAGACGTAGCACGATTAGAACTCTTTCCATAACGGCTTCCTACAATCTCAAAATCACTTACATCCATGATTCTCTCCATGATCTTAGGGATTCTACGCAATCCCAGTACAGCACAATCTCTTATCAGAGGCTATAAATACCTCACAACATCCATCATTTACAGCCGGAGATCATCCCGTCTAGTCGTGTGTTCATTAGTTTCAGGTCAAAAGCTAGGAGATCAACCTAATTGCTGGACTAAGGATGATCAACACGTTCCTTGCAGCATCAATAGTCTATGTAAAAGATATAAAATAAATCAATCAAACAACACAATAATATACGTGGTTCACCAAATTGTCTACGTACACAGGTAGAGAGTAAGAATATTATTATCGCTTAGTCGGCTATAAAAGATGGGATACAGGAGTGGCAATCTGGTGGTGGGGAGGCGGATTTGAGAAGAGGCTTTGGGGGCGGCGTGGGAAGAAAAGTGGGGTGGGGATGAGGGAGACGGCGCAGCCGCCTGCAACAAATCGTATGTGGCTACTGGGGTAAAGGGTGTTAGATTTTAGGGTTAAAAGGATGTTTCTAATTTATATTTAAGGTCCATAGTTTAAACTAGATATTTAACCCCATGTATTGCCACATAAGTAAAAAAAGATGACATCAGTGTGCCACATCAATATATTTAACGAGAAAATAGACGGGAATATGACGGAAGGACTATATGGTTCATGAAATGAATACGATAAGGATCAAATCGAAAAAAAATAGTTTAGTGACCAAAAGGAAAAAAGTTGTATAGGTTGAGGATGAAGATGGCTATTAACTCCTTATGTAAACCATGCCAACTACCTTGTAAACATAACCATTATCAATATAAATATCACCCCCTTTCATCTTCTAGTACGTTGCAAACCATTCTCCGCGCGAACACATGTGTTAAAAAGCCCCATAATCAAGAATCCATGTATATTCCATACATTTGTCTTCTTCGGTTACTAGATCATAGTCCTCCTCACCGTCATCTGTCGTAGATGAAGTTGACCCAAATTGCTCACTCTAATTTCGCTTGGGATATTTCTGTTTCCAATGCCCATTTTCCTTGCAGTAATTGTAGACATCTACAGGTCTTGGACCCCTTTTATAAGAACCCTTGTTTCTCCTACCTTGACCCCTATTGCTTTCTACAACATATCTTGCTAACTGAGATTCTGTAGATATACCGCTTGCCTTGCGGCGCATATCTCTGTTCTTGAGATTATTTTTAACCTCTTTCAAAGCAATCGTATCCTTACCATTAATGCAGCAATCTACAAATCGTGGTAAGTAGACCAACAATCTAAGAACAACATCCTCATCTTCAACATTAACATCAATATTACGCAATTCAAGTAATAAATTTAAACCTATCTATTTGATCCCTAATGGGCGTACCTTTCATCATTCGGAGAGAATACAACATTTGCTTCAGATATAGCTTGTTGGTCAATGATCGTGTCAGATACATATCTTCAACGCAAGCCACAGAGCTTCTCCGGAATTAGTATATGCAATATCCTCCAGAACTTCATCATCTAGATACCTAATGATTTTAGAGTGTACCATCTCATCTAACGCAATCAGATATGTTGCTTCCTTCTCAGCTGTCATCCCTAAACCCTCTGTTGTTGCAGTTGCGACAGCACTTGCGTGAACTGCTACCGCTTTGCCCTTTAAATCCTAACGATCCCTAATTGAAACAACCACTAGAGCCCACAAACCCTTGTCGCTCAACAGGGTTTTCATCTTGATTTGCCAAAGAGAATAACTATTCTTCCCATTAAACTTGTCAAATGCTGATTCGATTCTTGATCCCATTTTTTTCTGCATCGAAAAACCCCTAGACCTTTATCAACCTAACCAGGCTCTGATACCATTTTATTAGAACAAAGTCTATTTAGAAGACAAAAAATAAATTATCACACAACACAATGATATATGTGGTTCACCAACTAGATTACGTCCATTGGTAGAGGGCAAGAATATTATTATCAACTGGAAATCACCGAATACAATCTCTAATCTAATGCACGAATTCTTGGTCACAATAATTTACAACTGTACAAATCCTAAATCTAGAGAAACAGATAAGCAAGAAAACCCTTGCAACACCTAGAATTATTGATCTCTATCACAATAGGAATTACATACATAAAACTGCTAGTGAATAGGGTATATTTATAATGTCTCTTCCTAACCCAGAGTTTTCTAACCCTGCACAAACACTGCCGCAAGCCAGGCCCAAAAGGGATTGGGTGCGTTCGCCCCTCCTGGAAGGCGCGGTCGCCCCCTTTGTCCAGTGCCTAGTGCGCGGTCGCCCGTAAGTGCGGCCGCTCCAAATGCATGGCCTGGTAACCCCTTGCGTGATGTAACAGGAATTACTGATTTATTGTTCAATCCACTAATTAAGGCTTGCTCAAGTTAGATAGCATCGAACCTAACAAGTATTACGAGGGAAATTACTCTTAAGTAACGTAATTGACCACTTTATATCAAATAAAGCTATGTACTCCTTAGTTTCTAAAAGATACAATGTACTTTTATTTTTATTTTTCAAATGGGAGAAATTACCAATGGATCCTTCAAAACCAAGTCAAATGATCAATAAGGACACACATTATGGAAATCAACCAGCTAGTCCAATGTCCTAAATAAATATTACCATGAGATCCAACAATCATTTAGTACTTGATAAATACACAAACATAAACTCATTTTGAAAATCTGCAGCCACCTACTTTCTCTCTCTACCTTACCTACCTCTGGCTACCTCTCCCCTCCCACCTCCGGCGACCTCTCCCCTCCCACCTTCGGTGACCATCTCCACCTACTCCGGTGACCTCATCCCCTGCTCCGGCGACCGTCTCCCCTACTCCGGTGACCATCTCTCTCTCATTCTCCGGCCACCACTCCCCTCCGTATCTCCGGCCATCCACCCTTCACCGGACCAAAGAAATTTCGGCCAAAGAAATTATTGATCCCTTGTTGGAATGTCTTGAAGGTTGGAATGGATCGGCGACCCCACCAATCCGGCAACCTCTTTGTCCGACGAACACCTCCGTCTCTGGAGACTGTCGCTCTCTTCCTCCCCAACTCCGGCGACCATCTCCCTCTAATCCGACGAATGTCTCCTCCTATTGTTGCTTCATTTCTCTTCTGGGTATTCTCACATCAGATTATGCATAGTTGAGATACTGTCAATTTTCTTGCTTTGTTGGGTTTTTCTTTTCTTTTTCAAGAAAATGTAATTTAATTAGACAGAGATTGTGTATGTCTCTGTGTGTTTTTTCCACCACAATCAGAAATTTGATTCTCTCCATCTTTTATTGTGTTAATCTCCCTCTAATCCGACGAATGTCTCCTCCTATTCTTGTAACCATCTCCCCTCTTCATCTCTCTCTCTCTCTCTACTTTATCTCTCTAAATTACTTTCCCTTTCTCGTTTTTTCGGCCGTCTCAATTCGTCCGATCCGAGTTTGTGTGTGATGTGCTTGTGTGTGTCCATTTGTGCGTGTGTGTGTGCCCATTTTCACTTTTAGATTCTAGTTTGAATTTTATAAAATGTGCAGATATTGTATGTAGATGGCTTCAGGTATGATTTTGAATTTTATGGTTCATATTTTATTTTTAAACCATGAAAATTTTGAATTCTTTTCGAATTTGATGGTGGAATGGTGCTTAATAACGGTGGAAAGCTCGTGTTTAGGCAGTGGGTGGTTTGTGGTAGGGGAGGTGGTGGTCTTGTGTTGGAGATGGTCCAAGATTTGTTGGTGATGTGGTAATCAGACGATATAAGGACTAAAACAACTGTGAACTTAACAAAAAACAACAGTGAACTTAAGTAAAAACAAATGTGAACATAACAAATATGTCAAATAATCTCATAAAATTGCAAAAATAGAGGACATAAAGGACTAAAACAAATGTGAACTTAACAAATATGTCAAATAATCTCATAAAATTGCAAAAATAAAGGCTATAAAATTCTAAAAACAAATGTGAACTTAACTAAAACAACTGTGAACTTAATTAAAAACAATTGTGAACTTAACAAATATGTCAAATAATCTCATAAAATTGCAAAAAATAGAGGCCATAAAGACTAAAACAACTGTGAACTTAACAAAAAACAACAGTGAACTTAACAAATAGGTCAAATAATCTCATAAAATTGCAAAAATAAAGGCTATAAAATTCTAAAAACAACTGTGAACTTAACTAAAACAACTGTGAACTTAATTAAAAACAATTGTGAACTTAACAAATATGTCAAATAATCTCAAAAAATTGCAAAAATAGAGGCCATAGAGACTAAAACAACTGTGAACTTAACCAAAATCAACAATGAACTTAACAAATAGGTCAAATAATCTGATAAAATTGCAAAATAAAGGTTATAAAAGACTAAAAACAACTGTGAATTAAACTAAAAAAATATGTAAATTAAGTAAATAATAGTTATTTTCATGCAGAAATTATGAATTTAGCTAAAACAACTGTGAACTTCTCTTAATTATTATTGGAACAAATGTAAAAAATATCTGTGAACTTATCAAAAACAACTGTGAACTTGTAACAAATGTGAACTTCTCAAATTTGCTCCAAATTATATGTTGATGCTACTAGTTTGATTCGTATTGATGATACGAAAACAACGGTGGTTTCAGATTTTTTTTTTTGAGTTCTAGATCTTAAGATATTTCATTTTAAAGTTTTGGGAGAAAAAAAAAACGAAAAAGCAAGGGGGAAAGGGACAACGTGTATGTGGTGCCTTTATAAAAAACGGGGTGTCATTATAAAGCGTGGACCTGATGAAATTTCTTCAAAATGTGTGTCCTTGATGATTATTTTCATTATAAGGGACTATTTGATAATTGCCCCTTTTCAAATAGTGTTCCTTTCAAAATAAAAAATGGATGAAGTTAATAAAAGTTAACATTTAAAAGACGGGATTAATTCCTATTAAATAAAAGAACGCATGTTAACCCCCATCTTCCTCATCCCATTGACCATCTCAAGCCAACCCATCCTCTGTTTGCCTTTCTCTAACACCCTTGTCCACCATAGACACCAACACTTCCACCACCGCCGTCATACCAAACACCATTTCATTTCACGAATCCAACATCCACCCCAAAATTGTAATTTCACAAACCCAACAACAATTACATATCTTTACCCAAACTCAGCTTCCAATTTCACATAGACAAAAACTTATGTGAGAACACTATGATCCGTCTCATAAATGAGACGGGTCATTTTTGACCCATGACCCAGTCCATTGAACCAGCTCCAACCACGTTGAGTTTCGTTTTTGTTTCAAATTATACTACTACTATGTCGGTCTGTAGTTTCAATTAAGCCCAAAAAAAAATTTTAAAAAAAATTTGCTCCAGGATCCATGGGTCCGACCCTGACACGTGGCAGCCTCTCATAGGCCCAAAAAAAAATTAAAATTTTTATATTTTGTTTTTTTTTCGATTTGTGAAAAGTAATAGTTACTATAACATAATGTAATAATTGTATGCATATAAAGTAATGGTTTGTATACATTAAAGTAATACATATATATAGAAAAGTAATAATGTTTTTTCCTATGTTTTTTTCGTTTGGCAAAAGTAATACTTATTATAACTAAAATGTAACAAACATGTTATTTATATGTAATAATATTTGTACATAATTGTAACACGTATGTATAGATATCTATATGTTTTCAAACAATAAGTTACAATGAGTTCAAATTTATCATGATACATGCAAAAGTATTACATTATCTATAGAAATATGTTACAATTTCATCTATCAAAGTGTTACATTTACTTGTATAAACTATTACATTCATATACATAAGTTATTACAGTTCAAATGTAATACATATAGTTTGTATTACATTTGAAAAAATTGGTGAAAACGAGCTTTTGTTTTTTTAAAACGGGTATTACGTTTACTTATGAACAATGTTACTTTATATGTATACAGTCATTACATTAAGAGATGGTAACTATTACTTTTTCTAAACTACTGAAAAGCCGAAAAAATAATATAAAAACTAAAAAAAAAATAAAAAAAAAATTGGGTCTATGAGAGGCTGCCACGTGTCAGGGTCATGCCCCATGGGTCATGGGTCGACCCGTCTCATGCATGAGACGGATCCCCTCGTCCGATTTGGAAGTTGATTTGGAAGTTGCCGGATTTGAGTTTAGGTTGTCTGATTGCTTAGAAATTCTAACATCTGACGGAGGGAAATAGCCAAAATCAAAGTTCAATTAATTCGAACAATAATAAAGATGAATTACAATATAGAACTTTCTATTTTGGAATTTAATTAACATTTAATTTTTAATTTATTTATTTCTTATATTATTAATTTTGGGATGGTCATTAATTATAGGATATAATAGTTGTACTGTATCTAAAAGCAAATAACTAAAATTTCATTGATTTTATTTCCTCTCTTAGTCTTTAAATAAATTTTCATTTTCTATACACGGGACATTGACATTGTGAAAACAATTGAGTTATAAGATATTCACAAGCAAAAATAAATAAATGCTTTTGTTATTCATTTTACAAAATTAATCTTTCCAATAGAAAATAGTTGTTGTATCTAAACTGCCTCATTTGAACCTCCATGGTGTACTTTAATTGTGGTCACTGTAATGTTATTCGTTAAAGCAAAGAAAGGAAGATACTCTCGTCTCGATCTCAATTTAAGGTTTTATTTTTTTAGTTTGTTTCAATTTAAAATTTTTAGTTACTTTATTTTACAAATGGATAATAAAATTCGCTTTCTACATTTATAATAACAATTTACTTACTATTCTCTATCAACTTTTTATTTTTTATTTTACTTTTCATATTTACAACATTTATTTTTTCTCGGTATACATGCAAAATCAAACTAAAAACATTAGTCTGGGACGAAAAAAATATTTTATTAACACTAACAAATATTTTAGAGTTGTATACTCCCTTCGTGTCGGGTGAATGGAGACTTATTTCCTTTTTGGGTCGTCTCACGTGATTGGAGACTGCCCAAAATGGAAAGAATATTGTGAGTGTAATAGTAAAATAGGAAAGAGAATGAGTGAAGGAAATAGTAAATTATAATGGTGTTGTGAGTATTAAAATAATGTAGGAGAGAGAATGAATGGAGAGAATAGTGAAGATTCTTTCTTTTTTCTTAATTATTGTGTCCAATTTTTTGATATCCATTGACACGAGACGGAGGGAGTATGCACTAATTCCAGAAGTTCAACTCAAATATTAAAATTCACGTGATTAAATACAGTCATAGAAAAAAAAGGTAGCCATATACTACCACTCCATTCCATTTAAAAAGACATGAAATTGGCTTGCATAAAAATTAGGAAGAGTTTATAATAAAGTAATTGTTATAAGTATTAAAAGTAAGATAAGAGAGAGAAAGTGATGTAGGAAATAGTAAGTCAACAGTTATTGTTAGTATGACAAGTGACTTTCTTAAATAAAAAAATTACTTCCTACGTCTCACTTTAAATCGGACTAGCTTTTTGGGCACGATGATTAAGAATAAGTGGTGTAGGAGAGTGTTGTGAGTATAAAAATTAAAGTAGCTGAGAGAATGAGTGAGAATGATAGTAAGTTGATTGATATTGTAAGTATAAAAGTAAAGTATAAGAGAGAACGAGTGAGAAATATTGTAGATTCTTTGTCATTTTGTGTAGTCCAGTTTGAGGTGGGATGATCCAAAAGGAAAATAAGGCTCTGTTTGTTTAGCGTAAAACGACTTACGAAAAATGATTTCCTTTAAAATGTTTTTCGGAAAATGAAAATATTTTTCGAAAAATGAAATAAACATGTTTTGGGCTGTTTCGTAAGAAAAATGTTTTTCATAAAATATTTCCATGTGTTTAATAAAAATGTTTTTCGATAAAAACACAATTATTATATAAGTTGAAAGAGATAGAGTGGGATAGGATGATGGAGGTGAGGTGGTAGGGTAGGAGGTGGGGATTAGTAGGGGTGAGGTGGGTGGGTGGGTGTGGGGTAGGGTAGGATAGGGGTAGGATAGGGTGGTATGGGAAATATAAATGGTAAGATAATTGTAGGCTAGGGTGGTGATAGGGTAGGGGTGAGGTAGGTATGGGGTAGGGTGGGTAGACGAGAGTGTGGGAGGGGGGTAGGGCTAGGGTGGTGATGCCAAAAATGTTCAAATCAGCCAAAATTCAGCAGCGGGTTGTATTCTGGCGATTGAATAGCCTGAAAATGATGAACGAACACGTAAACTTAGCTGGGGCTTCACCGGCGAAGGTACTCCGGCGTGAGAGTAAGTATTTGTATTTAGAGAGAGAAATCAATTGACAAGAGTTTAGAGTCAAAAGATAGATTACCAAAATAATGTGAATTATGGCTTGTATATATAGGCATAGCAATGTATAATCCTTATTGAATAGGAATGCATGGAGATAAGATTTTACTACAAGGAGGATTATAATTGTACAGTCCTTGTATGATGAGAAACCGTGTGAGATAATGTTATAATCTTAGGGGGATTATAACTGTTCACAGTCCTTATTTTGGTAGGATTAGAATATGGATTGTGCACGTACGCCGGTGAGGAGTCTCCTCGGCTTGTATTGCTGGGTCGGCTGAGATTATGCCGAAGAGGAGAGGTGGAGAATGGGGAAACCCATTTCTGTTTTGTTGATAACCGAGGAGGGGCTCTTCGTCTTCAAGGGGAGCCTTGCTCGGCCTTGGAGGTTGGAGGGATGCCTCGGCCTAGATGATGATGATGCTTCGTCGGCATAGAATCCTGGTTGGGCTATAGTCATTATGCGCCTGTTATGTCTAGGTCGACATAAGGTAATGACGAGTAGGCAATACGAGCAAAGGTAGGGAAGACCCACTCTCTTTGTCGTAATTGAGACTTGTATGACTTATATTTTGGGCCCAATCCTTTGGGCCTTGCCCGGCCACAAATTCACGTTCGTACCTCGATTTATAGCGTTCATAGTCTTTTTGAATTTTTTCACCGTTGTTGAAGAGTCTTGCTTTTACATACTACAGAAAGTGATGATAAATCTTTCATTACCTTCTGTTGATGGATGAACGACGACATGATCTTACTACCATGCTGTTGTAAATTGGGGTCGACTCGACCCCAATTTACTACATGAATTAACAACCCCCACCCACCCAAACCACCCCTACCCCCTCCCTCCACCCCACCCCACCCCACTCACTACTATCACTCCCTGCCCCCACCACACCCCCACCCCCATCGTTGGGTCAAAAAAATTAATTTATTTTTGAAGATTATTTTTTCTAGTCGAGTAATTCAAAAGAAAAAAAAAAGATGAGCTTATCGGGTTATTCGAGTCGACCTGCCTCATTTGACTCGTATATTAAATGGGTTATAACAGGTATTACTCGTCTCAACCCGTTATCCGCTTTAACCCGACTCAACCCAACCCGATTGCCAGGTCTAGGGTCGAGCTTGATCCGGTTGAAGCAGTTCCTTATCCCATTATCCATTTTCATAGTGATTATTTTTGGTGCATGGAGTATATACAAAAGTCTGCCATTAGTGGATCGATTGTTTTAGATTTAAATATGACAACATACTTAAAGTGTGAGTAGTGTTTGATTTCTTAAAAATTAGGCTTATCACAAAATAAAAGCTCACATTGCCATCATTAGTTGGTGGAAGTTGAGTGAGAGAAAACATTGTCTTTATAGTATTCACATGCAACTTGTACATACACTTCTTATTCCAAGCCTTGTTTGGTTTAAATTTCTAAACCTCCCCCCAAAAACGAAAAACCAAATTTCTAATTTTTCCTCTCTCTCTCTCTCTCTCTCTCCCCCTCTCCCTCCCTCTCCAATGGAGGTTTTTACCATGTTCTTACTCTTCCTCCCTCTCTTCTACCTCTTTTACACCCTAATCAAGATTATTGATAGAAAAAGGCACCAAAATTGCTACATTTTGGATTACCAATTATACAAACCAACCGATGATCGAATGCTCACCACAGAATTATGTGGAGACATCATTAAAAGAAACAAAAACCTCGGCCTCCGCGAGTACCAATTCCTCCTCAAAGCCATTGTCAGCTCCGGGATCGGCGAAGAAACCTACGCCCCAAAAATGGTTTTCGAAGGCCGAGAAGAATGTCCGACCCACAAAGACAGCCTCGTAGAAATGGAAGAGTTTTTCGAACACAGCATCGGAAAACTCCTCGACCGGACCGGAATTTCACCGTCGGAAATCGACATCTTGGTTGTCAACATCTCCATGCTCGCCTGCATGCCGTCTTTATCGGCCAGAATAGTTAACCGGTACAAGATGAGGGAAGACGTTAAAACTTACAACCTCTCCGGAATGGGTTGCAGCGCCAGCCTGATTTCGATCAACCTCGTACAAAACATCTTCAAATCACAAAAAAACATGTGCGCACTTGTCGTTGCATCGGAATCGTTGACACCAAACTGGTACAACGGGAACGATAAATCAATGATTCTGTCGAACTGCTTGTTCCGGTCCGGCGGCTGCGCCATGATTTTGACTAATAAACCAAGTCTGAGCCGCAAATCTATGTTCAAGCTAAAATGTCTAGTCCGTACACACCACGGTGCGAAAGACGAGGCGTACGGCTGCTGCATACAAATGGAGGACGAACAAGGTCGGGTCGGGTTTCACTTGGGTAAAACCCTACCCAAATCTGCTACCCGTGCTTTCGTCGACAACCTCAAGGAAATCTCCCCCAAAATTCTCCCTATCCGGGAGCTTCTCCGGTTCGGCTTGGCTACTTTCATTAGAAAATTGCATCAAAACTCCGGTAAAGCCGCCGGTTCATCAGCACGACCCGTGATCAACTTCAAAACTGGAGTTGATCACTTTTGTCTGCACACCGGCGGGAAAGCAGTGATCGACGCGATCGGTCAGAATCTTAATCTGACCGCGCACGACGTTGAGCCAGCGAGGATGACCTTGCATAGATTTGGAAATACATCAGCAAGCTCACTTTGGTATGTTTTGGGGTACATGGAAGCAAAAAAGAGACTTAAGAGGGGTGATAAGGTGTTTATGATAAGTTTTGGGGCTGGTTTTAAATGCAATAGTTGTTTGTGGGAAGTTATGAGAGATTTGGAAGGAGAAGGAAATGTTTGGAATGAATGTAAAATTGAAAGCTATCCACCACAAACCTTAGCCAACCCTTTCATGGACAAGTATGGATGGATCAATAATGAGGATATCGACACCTTCAAGTTACCATAGTAAAACATCAACAGATATATCAAAATCACACACAGGTTGGTCATATATTTATTTGCATATTTTGTTTTTATTTTTTACTGTCATAAGTGTATAATTAAATTCACTATGGATATATTTTTTGCTTGGTTATATTTTTTTAAGTGAATTTATTTCTTGTCAATGTGTAAACTATAATACTAGTACTATAAGTTATGATTGGTGAATCCAATAAGGTGTGATTAATTCCATTCATAAATGAAAAGTTTATCATTTTGTTGGAGGATTTATCATACATTTTTATATAGTTTACTTCTCTATGAAAGCTCACAATATGTCAGAAATATTACTGACAATTTTTTGATTTGTTAATTATGAATTTTGTTTCGTTGAAAAAAAAAAATTATGAAATTTGTTGGTCGTGCTCTTATTTCATGAAATAACAGATTAACAACTGTCAATAATGACCTGGTTAAATTTGGAGTCTAAATATTTTGTATGTATCATATCATTAACCATCAGTAATTTAAGGTTTTGCAGTAATATATGTTTGGATGATCTTATTTTTCTGATGTCAGCATATTATTATATGTGAGATTTTGGATCAATTGAGGTACGAACGTAAATCCGTAATCGGGCAAGGCTTAATGAATTGGACCCTAAACATAATTCACACAAGTCTCATATACGACGAAGGGAGTGGGCTTTCACTACCTTCCTCGTACTTGTCTCCTCGTCATTTCCCCTATGTCGGCATGGTCATAGCACGCGTATAATGACCAAGGCCCAATAACACCGAGGAAGACTTTCCTCCAAGGCCGAGCAAGGCTCCCTTGACGACGAGGAGACCTCCTCGGCTATCAAGCGAAGAAAATGAGTTTCCCCATTTCCTCATAATCTTCTCCTCGGCATCATCATAAGCCGACCTGGTCACGGTGACGAGGAGCCTCCTCCCCGGCGTACCTGCAGAATGGCAACTTATCCAGTCCTACTTAAATAAGGACATTGAGCAGTTATAATCCCTCTAGGATTGTAAGCACCTCTCATACAAGTTTAGGTCCAATAAAGACTCATCAAGTATAATCCTCCTAGGATTGACATCTTATCTCTTAGCATTCCTATCCAACATGGATTATACAATGCAATACATATAAATACAAGCCATAATTCACATATTTTGGTACGTTATCTTTTCACTCTCAACTCTTGTCAATTGATTTCTCTCTCTCAAAGCACATAAGCTTACTCTCACGCCGGAGGGCCTTCGCCGGTCAAGCCCCGGCTAGTTTACGTGTTTGTTCATCTTTTTCAGGCTATTCAATCGCCGGAGTACAACCTTCCGCCGGATTTGGGCTGATCCGAACGTTTTTGGCATCATCAGTTTGGTTTCAATGTCGAGAAACGATTCGAACACCCATTGAATAGCTTGAAGAAGTCTTTTGGCCGAAAAATTTCTGTTTGGCCGAAAAAACTCTGTTCCGCCCAGAAATCTCTATTTCGCCTGGAAATTTCTGTTCCACCTAAAAATTTCTGTCCGCCTGGAATTTTTGTTCGCTGGAATTCCTTCTGCGTGAATTCTCGTCCGTCTGGATTGTGTTCGCCTAAATTATGTGTGCCTAAGAATTCTATTCAGTTCAAACACTTCTAGTTCTAATGGAGGAAGGACGCACCGCTAGTAACACTCCTAAAAGGGTTCATGTTGAGGACATTCCTATTAACCCAATGACTGGTCTTCCTTTCGCTAATGGGGAATTGCCTCCCCCACCACCACTAGTAGACGGGCTTCCCCCCTAGAGATGACTCTGCGTCCTAGGGGACAGCTGACAGCCGAGGTGATTGTTGCAAACTCTCCTCGTTGTAAGCGAGGAAGACGACCTGGTAGCCAGATGACGAGGAATGCCGAGAAGGGAGCAACCGGGACCTCTACCCAGCAAATTGACCGTCGAACACTCTTTGCACCAACAGATGGAAACTCTGGAACGCATTTACGAAACACAAAATGCCTTGTTGCAGTTGGACCCAGAGCACTCTCTTACTGAATTTGTGATGCCCACTAGGACCGAAAATTCCCTTGGAGGAGAAAGTCGAGGTGACAGGGAGCAGGAGGTTAACTCTGGTGACTTGCGAGCTAGGCTTAGTCATGCAAGACGTTTAACCCTTCCTCGTCATATCACTCCTCGGCATATGAATCCTCCTCGTCATAGGAGCCCTCTTCAGCCGAGGAGCCCTCCTCGTCAAAAAATTCTCTCTTCGAGAGGGAACAAGGGAGAGATAAAACACCATCCAGACATGGAGATAACCACCAGGAGCCCGAGGAACATAGCCGGGTGAATGGTGACATAAGGAGAGAAAGGTCCCACCAAAGCTCTCACTTCAACTCTGGGATTGACGCCAGAGAACTACTGCTCTTGAAAAAGAGATTGGATGAAATGGAAATGGGCAAGAGGGAAGTGGAAGAAGATGATACCAGTGCCACCCGTCCATTCTCCCTGGAAATAAATAATCTACCCCCAATCCTGCCCTGAAAGTCCCAAGCTTTGACACGTTAGCGGGAGCCACCGACGCAGGGGACCATGTGCAAAGTTTTAAATCCACTATGGCCCTCCTCACCAAAGCAGATGACATTCTCTACAAAGCTTTTGCGAGTACCTTCTCCGGAACAGCCTTGACTTGGTCCCGTGAGCTAAAAAAGAGAAGCATTGACAGCTAGAGGACTATGAGGAGGAAGTTCCTGGATCACTTTGCCACGGCAGGAAAGAGGAAGAAAAGGTTGACTGGCCTTGCTAACATCGAGCAAGGAAAGAATGAAACCACTCTGAGTTACTATAACAGATTCAGAGCTATGACAGACCAAGTAGAAGAGAGCCTGACCGACAGGGAGGTGATCGTCTGCTTCAATTCTGGACTCAGATCCGGACAATTAATATATAAACTCTTCGCCAGAGAGCCCAAGTCTAAATCCGATTTATTTAATGTGGCTTAGGCCATAGCCATGGCGGAAGAGAAAAGCAAGAAGAGGTCTGACAAGCCAGAGGTAGAGACAACTGGCACCAACCAGGTTTCGAATGGAAGCGGCTACAAGGGCAAGAACAGAACTCAGGCTACCGAAAAAGTCGAAATTTTCACCCCTTCACCAAACCCATCACAGAAATCATGCAACTGGTGAACCTGCCTGATCCCCGACCACTCAGTGACAAACTAAAGTACCCTCTTAACAGCTCCAAGTATTGTGCCTTCCACAAGGACCATGGTCACGATACTGAAAATTGCATCTCCCTCAAGAGAATGATCTAGAGATGGGTCGATGAGGGCAAGCTCGATCGCTATGTCATGAGAAAGGATAGCAAGCGAAAGAGAAAATATGACGATAATGAAGAAAAAGATGATGAAAGCGAAGAAAGACCTCATAGGGCCAAGCTTCATTTCATACAGGAGGAGATAATCTCCAACAAAAAACTGAAGGACCAGATCTATGAGTTAAGTAAGGTCTATTACATCCCCGCTAGGACTCACAAGGAAGAAGAAGTCATCAACTTCTATCCTAATGAACTAGCCAGAAGTCGCGCAGCTCGCGAGCAACCTTTGGTGATCAAAGGAAGTATTGACAACTGTGAGTCTGAGAGACTCCTCATAGACTCGGGGGCCTCAAGAGATATTATGTATTACTCTACCTTCCAGAAGATGAATCTGAAGGATAGCATATTGGAGCCCTATTCTGGAAGGCTAGAAGGCTTCACCAACCACAAAGTCAGTGCCAAGGGCACTATTGATTTATTATTGCAAGTAGGTGATCATCCCTTTCGAGCCAAGGCCACAGTTTCATTCATGGTTATGGACCTGGCTAGTGACTACCAAGCCATCCTAGGCATTCCAAGTCAGGGAAAACTTGGGTTGGTCGCCTCCCTTCCTCACCAACGAGTCAAATTCCCTACTCATGCTGGAATTGGATGTGTGAGGGTGACCCCCAAGGACTTCTTGGAGCATGTCATGAGAAGCAGAAAAACATCCAGAAAGATGGAGGTAGACACGCCAAAGGAAAACCTAAAATTCTCTAAGTCTGTAAAGGCTACCAGCACCAATTCAAGGCTGAACCGGGTTTTTTGAAGATGAGGATGAAGATCATATGGTTCTAAGTATCCACGAAAACAACATAGTTCCGTCTATCCCGGATATAGCCCCTAATCTCATCAACGGCCAGAACTGGGGGCCAACCATGACTTGAAACAAGGAGAGCTGCGGGACGTAGACAAACCAGTTGTAAGTGGGATACTAGATGGTCATAAAAGCGACAATGATACAGTTCTCTCCGTCCTAGATACAGCCCCTCATCTCGTCAACGGCCAGAACTCGGGGGGCCAACCATGACTTAAGACAAGGAGAACTGCGGGACGTAGACAAACCAGTTGGAAGTAGGATACTAGATGGTCATAAAAGCGACAATGATACCGTTCTGTCCATCCTAGATACAGCCCCTCATCTCGTCAACGGCCAGAACTCGGGGGCCAACCATGACTTGAGACAAGGAGAGCTGCGGGACGTAGACGAACTAGTTGAGTTGGCTACCCATACAACAAAAATTCAAATTCAAACTATGACAAATAAGTCAGCAAGGTCAGCGGGCTACCAGAACTAGACCTAGCAAATGAATGAAGACCCCGGACAAGCAAAAGCAGAATATTATCATTAGTCTTTAGTCTATCTCTTATGTAATTGTTAGTACCCGGTCCGAAAAAAGGAATTTTAAATATTTTGGACTGGTTTGATTAAGGTTTCTTTGCGTCTGATTTCCGAGTTTTATGTATATTTGATATGGTTTGAGTACAGGGACTGAAGTGCAACTCGGGAAATTCAGGGACTAAATTGGCATTTGAAAGCTTTTGGACCAAATTGGAATTTATGGAAAATTCAGGGACTAAATGGGAAATATGGAAACTTTGGACAAATTTGATATATAAAAATTCCTGGGATTAAATGAAAGATAAAATTCCAAAGAGCGAAGTGCAAAAGAAGTCATTAGAGTGGCCAAAGTGGACTTGGAAATAGCAGAGACGAAACGAATAATTATACCAAAATAATAAGGCCATTGCACAAGGATTATGGCCGAGGGACAGGGAGGTGGCCGGCCACTTCTTCTTGGGGCTGGCCGAGATGCTTCCAGGCCATTTGGGGCAAGGCCATTGCAAGTTGGGCCAAGTCAGAATTAAACTGGGCCAAAGTAATAATTGGCCGATCGACCCTTTCCCTTTTCCCACATCAGTTTCGAAGCCGTTCCTCCCCAATTCTTTTCACTATATAAACCCCACTCCGCCTCACACTTTGAACACAGAATTATTCTACGGAAAACTCAAGACAAAACTTGAGGTTTCCTCCATAGAAAACTTGAGACTAAACTCGAGTTTTCTAAGTCTAAATATTTTATCAAGAACGTTCTTCGAATCTTCATAGATTCGATCCGAAAGCCTTGCCATCATTAGGTAAGTCTTCATTTTATTTTTGTCTTTATTATTATTGTCTTTATTATTATTTATTGTTTGCATGCTTATTATATTTTAATTGTTCCTTTATGCTAGATTTAGGACTGTTTTAATATATTTAAATATGCTATAGCCGAGGATGATCTAAGGTTTCGCCCTAAGAAACCCAATGGATCTAGGAACTATTTCTTTCCTTCCACCTTAGTTATAATTGTCCCATGATCAACAATCCCCCAAGGATGAACGTTGATTAGTGCACCTTCCGAGGGACTAAATCAAAGGTTCTAGGGTGTGATCATCAATTAATTCTTTCTCTCCCCTCCTCCTTATGCATGATCCCGTTTCTTCTATCTATTCCTGTAAACACCACACACAACCAACACCCCACATGCTAGAAAGACCGATTCGTCGGGCAATAGGAGTGATAACGTTTCTTCTTCTGTTGTAACTTGACCCCCGAACCCAATTAAATGCTTAGCCTTTTTTCAAAGCTTTGGGCTATATCAAAGTGGCGTGGCGACTCTCAAAATTAAACTAATATTTTAATATGGTTTAAAGCGAGTGTCACTAAATGAATATCCCATTTCGGTCCGACTTTATATAATTAATTATTTCAAACCTCCGAATGCGCGTTGCATCGGGACGGGGTATTCACAGTGGCGACTCTGCTGGGGAGATTTTGAAATCTTT
Source organism: Adenophora triphylla var. japonica (assembly GCA_022495995.1). NCBI lineage: Eukaryota > Viridiplantae > Streptophyta > Magnoliopsida > Asterales > Campanulaceae > Adenophora > Adenophora triphylla. Next base: position 149,741 of record JAFEMH010003341.1, read on the forward strand.
TCAAACTAAGTGGGTCAGACTTTCGTTTTCTTGTGTGGTGTTTTACTTCCTTTTTCTTTTTCTCCTATTTTTTAACTGTTGCATTGCATGCATGCATCTCATAAAAAAAAATCTTTCTCTTTTTTTCTTAAAAAAAGAATTAGACTTTTTACCTCACACTATCACTAGAGTCCGTGTCACACTGCACATACACCCTTTAACCCTTCGGAGAAGCCAAAGTGCGGGAAGTGTGGTGATCATGTTGCCTCCCTTCCGAGTCTCACTTGGCCATCCACTCATCAGTGCGCTTCGGCTGCACGGTGGGAGCCTGAAATCTAACCCTTGTGTCACCCACTTTGCTAAGAATACACTCCTTGTGACCGGTTGGTTTGACTAGCTTTTTCATGTAGACAATTAATAAGGTCTTTATGTTGAGTCACTACGAATCAGTGATAAGTCAAGATCTATAGAGAGAAAAGAGCACAAAAAATTTGATTTCCTTTTAAAGGATGTGCCATGTAAGGTCGAGTGCTTGTTAAAAGATCTTGTCTTATCATAGGTCTGTAGTACTTCCCATAAATATCATCTTAATTGTCTATATGAGACGGTTAGTCGTTAGGATCCACCACTTTAGGACCTTTAGTTAGTTGCGAAAAAAGGGTATCCCTTCCAACCAAGAGTAGGGTCTATAAAATAGAGGGCTTTTTTGTAAATAAAGTGCTTAACTATCCCTCATTTTTAGGACCCTCCGAGGTCCGCTCTTCATTTCTAGGACCCTTCGAGGTCCGCTCTTCATTTTTAGGACCTTCCGAGGTCCACTCCTCATTTTTAGGACCTTCCGAGGTCCGCTCCTCATCATTTCTAGGACCCTCCGAGGTCCGCTCTTCATTTCTAGGACCCTTCGAGGTCCGCTCTTCATTTTTAGGACCTTCGAGGTCCGCTCTTCATTTTTAGGACCTTCCGAGGTCCACTCCTCATTTTTAGGACCTTCCGAGGTCCGCTCCTCATTTTTAGGACCTTCCGAGGTCCACTCCTCATTTTTAGGACCTTCCGAGGTCCGCTCCTCATTTCTAGGACCCTCCGAGGTCCGCTCTTCATTTCTAGGACCCTTCGAGGTCCGCTCTTCATTTTTAGGACCTTCCGAGGTCCACTCCTCATTTTCTCATTTTTAGGACCTTCCGAGGTCCACTCTTCATTTTTAGGACCCTCCGAGGTCCGCTCCTCATTTTTAGGACCCTCCGAGGTCCGCTCCTCATTTTTAGGACCCTCCGAGGTTCGCTCCTCATTTTTAGGACCCTCCGAGGTCCGCTTCTCATTTTTAGGACCCTCCGAGGTCCGCTCCTCATTTTTAGGACCCTCCGAGGTCCGCTCTTCATTTTTAGGACCTTCCGAGGTCCGCTCCTCATTTTTAGGACCCTCCGAGGTCCGCTCCTCATTTTTAGGACCCTCCGAGGTCCGCTCCTCATTTTTAGGACCCTCCGAGGTCCGCTCCTCATTTTTAGGACCCTCCGAGGTCCGCTCCTCATTTTTTAGGACCCTCCGAGGTCCTCTCCTCATTTTTAGGACCCTCCGAGGTCCGCTCCTCATTTTTAGGACCTTCCGAGGACCGCTCCTCATTTTTAGGACCTTCCGAGGTCCGCTCCTCATTTTTAGGACCCTCCGAGGTCCGCTCCTCATTTTTAGGACCCTCCGAGGTCCGCTCCTCATTTTTAGGACCCTCCGAGGTCCGCTCCTCATTTTTAGGACCCTCCGAGGTCTGCTCCTCATTTCTAGGACCCTCCGAGGTCCGCTCCTCATTTCTAGGACCCTCCGAGGTCCGCTCCTCATTTCTAGGACCCTCCGAGGTCCGCTCCCCATTTCTAGGACCCTCCGAGGTCCGCTCTCCATTTCTAGGACCCTCCGAGGTCCACTCTCCATTTCTAGGACCCTCCGAGGTCCACTCTCCATTTCTAGGACCCTCCGAGGTCCACTCTCCATCTCTAGGACCCTCCACTCTCCATCTCTAGGACCCTCCGAGGTCCACTCTCCATTTCTAGGACCCTCCGAGGTCCACTCTCCATTTCTAGGACCCTCCGAGGTCCACTCCTCATCTCTTGGACCCTTCAAGGTCCACACCCTCTACTGCGGACCGCCATCTTGGACCGTTCAAGGTCCATTCTTTGACCCTTCGTGGTGCTCTTCCTATACTAAGTCCACTCTCCCAATCTTAGAACATTCAAGGTCCACTTCTCATCTTTTGGACCCTTCTAGGTCCACTTCTTCTACTTTGTACCATTCAAGATCCACTCCTCAATTTAGGACCCTTCGAGGTCCACTCTCTCTATCTAGAACCATTAAAGGTCCACCCTTCCACCTGAGACTCTTCGAGGTCCACTCTCGTCTCTTGGACCATCCATGGTCCACTCCTCTACCTTAGACCCCCATGGTCTACAAGTTAGGACCCTTCAAAGTTCTACCTCTCATCTCTTGAACCTTCCATAGTCTGCTCCCTTAGCCTTAAAACCATCCATAATCTCGATCCTTTATCTCTAGCACCCTTCAGCCAAAGACCAACCAAGGCCAATCCTCACCCAAGACCAAATTAACTCACCTAGATCACCCTTATATTTGACCAAGGATCGAGCCATCTTCCTCTCCCTTTTTCACCAAATGGACTCTTTTACATTCATCCTCTCTCTTTCTCTAAACTTAACCCTGGTTGTATCATCAATCGGGGCCCCCTCGAACTACGGTGACCTGAGACTCATACCTTAAATGGTAAGGGTTACGTAGGCAACTTCAGCCCGGTCAAACTCTCAAATTGTGGAGGTAAAATATTTTTCTCAAGGATGCCTTAAGATTAATTATGAATCTAATTCAACTCATTGGTTTGACTCCGCCATATGTTCTTACAGAATTCCACATCATGTCTCTGGAGAAAAGCATTGAAGCCCTCAAAGAAGTCTCAAACATGAGGTTGAGAGTGATCAACCTCCTCAAAGACATGCATGAAATTGAGCAGCATCATTTGTCCTACATCCAAGAATACTTGAGAAGAGTTCCTCCTCCTGTTCAATTCCGGGGTCCCTATCATCCACATGCTTATGGTTCCCCTTATGGTCCTACACATCAGAATTTCTCATTCGGGATACTCTTTGTGGCCACCAACCAACTAAAGGCATCAATACCCGAGAAGAAGATCAACAAGGAACATTTTGATGACTTAGGAATGCCTGTGGGTGAGTTCTTCGACATTTTGGTGGGAAAGAATTTGATCAAGCCGCTCGAGAACTACAAGCCTATTAACCCAAAGGAAGACTTAGATACATCCAAGTTTTGCAGATACCACAAGTACGCTGGGCATACCACTGACAAATGTGTGCAACTGAAATGCTCAATTCAAAGATTGATCAACCAAGGGAAGACCCAAGGCCTCATTGATGAAGGAACCCTCGCCCTCCAAGGGAAGATTTAGATTCATTCAGTCTTGTAGGTTCTAGTGCGTCTTTTTTATGTCCATTTTGGGCATTGATATGTAATGTCCACTTTGAACTAGTTACTTCAATAATAAAAGAGTCTTTCTTTCTTTTCTCTCTAGACTTGAGACATAATCTCGCATTACTTTCAAGAAGATTGTTTTATTTATAATTATCACTTGATTGCTAATCTCACTGATTAACCCACCGGCTAATAAAGTAAACAATGAATGAATGCTTTGATTGGAGTAAAACAACTCACCGTCCCTTCCTTATATACACCATCTCTATACATCCCTCTCTCATACACTCTTCCCATACTCCACCATATACTTTCCATACACTATCGCCACACCCTCTCCTTGTACACTCCCCCTATGCTCCCTCGAGCCTACACTTCCCCAAATACACTCTCCCCCACTTGACCTCCTTTCCATATGGTCAAGACAAGCACAAAGACCGTTGTTGCTCATCATCAGAAAATAGCTGCTCACGCCACTGCAATTTAAAGAAGATGCAAGGAGTTGTTCCTATCCTTCACAAGTGCTGCATGAATATCAACTTGGGGCTCACCAACCCCCCAATCTCGCGTCTCCTCTGATTTTCCATTCGATCGATAAGCTTTCATTGAATATGCTCACATATCTTTCTTATGGTCCGAATATATTCTGCCTTACTTAATAAGTCGGTTAAATGAGTTTGCATTTATACTCTTTTGAGAATGCCATCCAGTAGCGATTGAAGCTTAAACCTCTCACCATAGGAAGCCATAACCTTATCCTCACTAAATAATACCCTTTCATTTCAAGATCGACAAGTTTTGAGACCCTAAGGAAGAAGCCCATACTAGGGGCTCCCTCGACTCACAAAGGAAGTAATCACCTCCAAGCTCAAGAAAGGCGGAATGCAAAAGAAATTCATACAAGGGGCTCCCTCGAAGGGACCACCTCCAAACCCAAGAGGAAAAGGTAAAACCATCCTAAGGCATACGCTAGGGGCTATCGCGAATCCGAAGTCTTTTCTCGATAAGAGGGTGTTTAAAAAAAAAAAAAAAAAAAAAAAAAAAAAAAAAAACTTCATCACCCCGAAGTGAACCTCCCAAAGGTTGTGAAAACGAGATATCGAGTGAAGGTCCTATCGTGATCAAGTTACCTGCTGAAACCACAACAAACTCGCAAGAAGAAGCAACAAAGATTCCCTCTTGGACAAATCCCATAAACCCATTCCAAAGTCCATCCTCTCACTTTTAGAGGATTCCATCACCACCCTTGACCTTGCCAAAATCAAAGTTAACCTCACTCTTAGAGGTTACGAAGAAGCGACAACAAGAAAATCCCTTCACCTTAGAAATTCCAAACACATCCCTCAAGCCAACCTCTCAAGAATGGCCCGGCCGACCTCTCACTTTAAGAGGTCATGTTAAGCATCACCCAATGGTCGATCGCAACCTAAAGACCAGCTACAACCGCTACCGGATGGCATTCTCAAAAGATTATTTAAAAGAAATGCGTATTCAGATTTTTGAGTCACTTGTTATCCTACGTGAGCATATTACATATTCTCTCAAAAGTTTGGGAACTCGTCCTATTCTTGAAATTCGTTCATTCGACTCCTCAAACACCGTCTGCAAAGTCTCACTTTGGGGCTTCGCATCCGTGCCTCTCGGCGGCACTCCGGTAAAAGCAAGGAGACACGCGCCGGGGACTACTCCTCGGCTTGCGAGAACAAAGGAACAAAGAATCTTCACTTGAAGGAATGAAAAAATCTTTGGGTTATAATCAGTCAATTCTCACCTTTTCTTCCACCCCAATCTTTTTTCTATTTTTCATTCTTTCCCACGAAGGAGATCAATGCAACGGCAGCCCGCACCACAATTACCACCGAACGGAGCGGCAAGCAACAACGGAACATCCTTCTCCTTCTAAAGACAAGCCGATTTCACCTTCAAATCAAAACATTCATTTGTTTACCTATATAATTGGAATTTGATAAACCAATCGAGTGAGGTCCATTCACGAGCAATCAAGATATAATTACGAATAAAATAATTCTTCAAATGTCTCGACAAGTCTTCTTTTTCTACATCATAGGAAAATAGAGCCAAACACTTTGTCTTTACGTACTGCGGGGGCTTCCATACACTTTTCCACACCTTGTGATGCTTATACTCTTCCAAAAGAGTCAAACCCAAAAGCGAAAGTATCATACACGAACTCGGGATCCATTCCCACCTTCGAAAAAATGCGCCCCTTCACATATACATTTCCGAGTCTTGTCCAGCCCGATTGACCATTGTTCGAAATGAGGGGTCGCCCCGTGGCCGCAAGATGACTCTGTACGCAAATAGGGATGCATTGAATCTCTCCAAGCTGGGGCTTTTGTTAAGCTGTTCTCTCGGGCTCTCTTCGGGTTTGCTCTGCATCATCAGCGGGGCTTCGCCATTCCCTTCGTGTTTGCTTTGCATCATCAGCGGGGCTTCGCCATTCATCATCAATCGGGACTTCGCCAAGGTTACTTCATCAAACATTGGGGCTCCCTCAACAAAAATGGGTCGACTATGTGCTCTAACAAAAATCGGAGCTCCAATGAAGTCATATCTAGCATGAAGGGCATCCCTTGTCATCAAGATCAGCATGTGGCAAACTCTTTGAGTTAGTTAGAAACATGATTAATCATAAGGCCTCTTTATTAAATAAACATGCTTTCAAAATACTGTCCTCCTTGGTACCTTGTTTACAAAAATCACTCTTTGGTCTCCACAAATTTTCAAACTCTTCAAATCTATCAAAAACGTATCTCTGTGACTCTCAAGATGACTCGGCCCTTATCTCTGGACATCAAACTTACCAAATCCCACCTTCTATCATCGACACTTACTCGGCCTCGCCTAGTTTAAACCAATAACCTTTCTGCTCAAACTGCCTTGTTTAGACTTACCGCAAATGTAAAAACCCTAGCCTCAAACCTAGGTGACAAATACCCTTCTAAACCCTAGCCTCAAGCCTAGGTGACAAATACCTTTCTAAACCCTAGCCTCAAACCTAGGTGACAAATACCTCTCTAAACCCTAGCCTCATGTCTAGGTGACAAATACCTCTCTAAACCCTAGCCTTAAGCCTAGGTGACAAATGCCTCTTTCTAAACCCTAGCCTCAAGCCTAGGTGACAAATACCTTTCTAAACCCTAGCCTCAAGCAAGCCTAGGTGACAAATGCCTCTCTAAAACCCTAGCCTTAAGCCTAGGAGACAAGACTCCTCTCTAAGCCTTAGCAATGATTATCCCAATCTTTTAATCGCTTGGTTCTTCGGCTCGGGAAGCCATAATAATCCCAATCAATTCACACAACTATTCTTCATCAATAAACAGTAGCCTAAGTCCTTTGGCAGCTACAGTTTCCCGCATTTTAGAGGTCTATCCTCCATTTCAAGGGTCCGTCCCGCATCTTCAAAGGGTCCGTCCCGCACCTTCAAAAGGGTCCGTCCCGCATTTCAGAGGTCAAAATTATCCAATCTTTGGGTGACTCCCCGGACAGTCAAATCTTTGGGTGACTCCCCGTACAGTCAAATCTTTGGGTGACTCCCCGTACAGTCAAATCTTTGGGTGACTCCCCGGACAGTCAAATATTTGGCTTTTGATTCCCACACAGTTTTTTCCCACATTGCCCCATACACTTTCTCTCAGTACGCGAATCAAGACTAAACTTGGTTTATTTGCACAACACACGGAGAAATCAAGACTACACTTGATTTGTTCCATCACACACAATTTTCAAGGGAAAATTCAAGACTATACTTGAATTTCCTTTCCACACATTATCTCACAAATCAAGACTACACTTGATTTGTTCCATCACACACAATTTTCAAGAGGAAAATCAAGACTATACTTGAATTTCCTTTCCACACATTATCTCACAAATCAAGACTACACTTGATTTGTTCCATCACACACAATTTTCAAAGGAAAAATTCAAGACTATACTTGAATTTCCTTTCCACACATTATCTCACAAATCAAGACTACACTTGATTTGTTCCATCACACACAATTTTCAAAGGAAAAATTCAAGACTATACTTGAATTTCCTTTTCACACATTATCTCACAAATCAAGACTACACTTGATTTGTTCCATCACACACAATTTTCAAAGGAAAAATTCAAGACTATACCTGAATTTCCTTTCCACACATTATCTCACAAATCAAGACTGCACTTGATTTGTTCCATCACACACGATTTTCAAGAGGAAAATTCAAGACTATACTTGAATTTCCTTTCCACACATTATCTCACAAATCAAGACTACACTTGATTTGTTCCATCACATACAACTTTCAAAAGGAAAAATCAAGACTATACTTGAATTTCCTTTCCACACACAACATATTTTCCCACGGAGAAGGCAAGACTATACTTGATTCTCCTTTCCGTACATCTCTCAATATTATTCGAATCGCCCTTAGATTCGATCCTCAAAGCCTTGCTACAAATCGCATCTTTGGTTTGAGACGCTACACGTCCGCCACTCTCGGGTACTAAACGCCCGCTCTTTCGAACTACGACTTGGCTTGATTCCTTTTGGGATACGTAGGTAGCCCGACGTGGGTCCAGCCGCTTGACCTACCTGGTCATCTTTTTTGCAACTCAGCTCGAGTCCAACCCTTGCATCCGCAAGATCATTCTCTTACCTCCTGAAATCCCTTTTTTCAGGACGGATCCTATTTTTTCTATCGTCGACCCCACTTGTCTTACAAGAAGCGTCGCCGAGGGGCTACTCTTAGTACCCGGTCCGAAAAAAGGAATTTTAAATATTTTGGACTGGTTTGATTAAGGTTTCTTTGCGTCTGATTTCCGAGTTTTATGTATATTTGATATGGTTTGAGTACAGGGACTGAAGTGCAACTCGGGAAATTCAGGGACTAAATTGGCATTTGAAAGCTTTTGGACCAAATTGGAATTTATGGAAAATTCAGGGACTAAACGGGAAATATGGAAATTTTGGACAAATTTGATATATAAAAATTCCTGGGATTAAATGAAAGATAAAATTCCAAAGAGCGAAGTGCAAAAGAAGTCATTAGAGTGGCCAAAGTGGACTTGGAAATAGCGGAGACGAAACGAATAATTATACCAAAATAATAAGGCCATTGCACAAGGACTATGGCCGAGGGACAGGGAGGTGGCCGGCCACTTCTTCTTGGGGCTGGCCGAGATGCTTCCAGGCCATTTGGGGCAAGGCCATTGCAAGTTGGGCCAAGTCAGAATTAAACTGGGCCAAAGTAATAATTGGCCGATCGACCCTTTCCCTTTTCCCACATCAGTTTCGAAGCCGTTCCTCCCCAATTCTTTTCACTATATAAACCCCACTCCGCCTCACACTTTGAACACAGAATTATTCTACGGAAAACTCAAGACAAAACTTGAGGTTTCCTCCATAGAAAACTTGAGACTAAACTCGAGTTTTCTAAGTCTAAATATTTTATCAAGAACGTTCTTCGAATCTTCATAGATTCGATCCGAAAGCCTTGCCATCATTAGGTAAGTCTTCTGTTTATTTTTTCTGTCTTTATTATTATTGTCTTTATTATTATTTATTGTTTGCATGCTTATTATATTTTAATTGTTCCTTTATGCTAGATTTAGGACTGTTTTAATATATTTAAATATGCTATAGCCGAGGATGATCTAAGGTTTCGCCCTAAGAAACCCAATGGATCTAGGAACTATTTCTTTCCTTCCACCTTAGTTATAATTGTCCCATGATCAACAATCCCCCAAGGATGAACGTTGATTAGTGCACCTTCCGAGGGCCTAAATCAAAGGTTCTAGGGTGTGATCATCAATTAATTCTTTCTCTCCCCTCCTCCTTATGCATGATCCCGTTTCTTCTATCTATTCCTGTAAACACCACACACAACCAACACCCCACATGCTAGAAAGACCGATTCGTCGGGCAATAGGAGTGATAACGTTTCTTCTTCTTCTGTTGTAACTTGACCCCCGAACCCAATTAAATGCTTAGCCTTTTTTCAAAGCTTTGGGCTATATCAAAGTGGCGTGGCGACTCTCAAAATTAAACTAATATTTTAATATGGTTTAAAGCGAGTGTCACTAAATGAATATCCCATTTCGGTCCGACTTTATATAATTAATTATTTCAAACCTCCGAATGCGTGTTGCATCGGGACGGGGTATTCACAGTAATAGATTAGTATTGTTAGTCTTTTTCCTTTTTTTTGATAGGATTTCAATTTGATGTAATCAGTTTCAATTAATAAAAATTCAAGTTTCATCAAAACAAACGACTAGCATGACAGTAGACGAGGAGCCTCCTCCTCGATATTCAAGGGGTAAATTCCCACCAAAAATCATCCAATACCTATGTACGAGTCACCTTCCTCGGCATAGGTAGATAGAAAGAAGGATACAATAATGGCATGACGAGGAAACCCCTCGGCCTAACGACTATATTGGCAAAATCGTCCAAGAACTATGTACGAGACACCTTCCTCAGCTTAGGTAGATGAAAAGAAGGATAAGCCCAATGTCATGACGAGGAAACCCCTCGGCCTAACGACTAAATTGGTAAAATCATCCAAGACCTATGTACGAGTCACCTTCATCGACTTAGGTAGATGAAAAGAAGGATAAGCCAAATGTCATGACGAGGAAACCCCTCGGCCTAACGACTATATTGGCAAAATCGTCCAAGACCTATGTACGAGACACCTTCCTCAGCTTAGGTAGATGAAAAGAAGGATAAGCCCAATGTCATGACGAGGAAACCCCTCGGCCTAACGACTAAATTGGCAAAATCATCCAAGACCTATGTACGAGTCACCTTCATCGGCTTAGGTAGATGAAAAGAAGGATAAGCCAAATGTCATGACGAGGAAACCCCTCGGCCTAACGACTAAATTGGCAAAATCATCCAAGACCTATGTACGAGTCACCTTCCTCAGCTTAGGTAGATGAAAAGAAGGATGAGCCAAGTGTCATGTCGAGGAAACCCCTCGGCCTAAACGACCTCATCGGCAAAAACATCCGAGACCTATGTACGAGTCACCTTCCTCAGCATAGGTAGATGAAAAGAAGAATAACGAGTCATTAGAACCGAACGAGCTTCCTCGGTTTTAAGCAATCAAATATGAAGTACGAGGAGACCTTCCTCGGCTTCCCAAAGTTGGGTTGTACTTATGCAAACACACAACAAACAAGCATTTAAAGGCAGTTCGTATCAAAGCATAAATTCAGAAGACCACAAAGAATAGAAGAGAAGTCATTTCATTGATATTGAATGATGAAGTTCATGAGAGCCTAGTCTATTACAGCAAAAAGCAAAAACAGGTAAAATTCCAAGTCTAATTGTCAAAAGGCCTATAAAGGTCCTCCTGATTGGCTCCGGGATCGGGGATGATGACGCGCTGAGTTTGAGCCTCAGTTTGAGCTCCATCACTGGGCGGCTCCTCGACATTAACTTCTCCCTCATCCTCGTCACTAAGGTCCTCGTCCTCAATCCTTTCAATAATGACATTGTGTAAGTGCTCCAATTTGAGCTTGTTAGTATTTTCGTTAGAAAATTAACGAAAGTTATAACATTCCTAACAATTACTAACAATTACTAACATTTCCTAACAATCCTAACATTTCTAACAAAGTGAGGGCAAAATGGGGATTGCCAAAAAAAAGATAAACCAAGGAAAAGAATCAAAAAAGCAAAAGAAAAAAGAAAAACCAAAAAAAGAAATGGCTGGAAACATAATCTGGCTGGTTAATTTGAATTTTAAAAAAGATTATTCCTCTTGTCCAAAGCCTGGAGCAGCATTTAATGAACAGTGCACGCCACCAATCCCATCCGCGCGGACATGATTGCAATTTTCATAGGGCTATAAATTGAGCCCTCCAGTCACAAAAATAAGGGGGAACAAGAGCATAATTCACAGTATTTTGGCGAATATACTCGAGAAAAAAGTGAGAATTTGTAAGTACCCAAATTCGGATCGTCCAAATCCGTCAGAAAGTTAACCGAAATCCGTTAACTGGCCCGCTCCAGGTTAACCGGAACTCGTTAAACTCCCCGTTGTCGTGCCAACGAGACGTCCGGGGCTTGCCCGCCGTGCATCCCGACGTCGAACCGTACTTAGCACGTGACATCTCACGTAAAAGTATGGCTTTCCCTAAAACGCATTTTCCGCACTTTTCGGGCGTTTCGGACATTTCCCGGACTGTTATTTTAAAAAACGGACAAAACCGGGACCGGGGAACAATCTTCCACCTCAGCTGGTGACTCAGAGGGCACGTGGCAGCCATGCCACCTCCCTCTAGTCACCCTTCAATCAATTTCAAAGGAAAAAGACCAAAATGCCCCTGGTTTGCAAGCCAAGTCCGGCCGGACTCACTGTGCACATTTTCTGAAATTGCCAGCAAGTCCTTCATATTCCCAAAATACCACAAAACCCCCTGGATTCAGGCCAAGTCCGTCCGGACTCCAACTGCAAATTTCACCTATAAATAGAAATGGCTGTCAAAGCCAAATGGAGAGGAATTTTTACACCAAAATTTCACCACCCCCACGGTCCAAACTGGTTTTCACCCCTCCCGAGCTCCCGTTCTGTCTCGATTCGCGTGAAACCTTCGTATTTCGATCAAATACGCACCCTACAACTTCAAAATAACCTTTCGAATCACTTTCCGTGTCCCGTACACACCTCCCGAGCCAAAGGAGTCGACCCTAGCCATAGGTATAACTCCCTCTCTCTAAATCTCCCATTCCGTCTCGGTTTACGCGCCAGTCGCTATAACCGTTTCGAACGTCGTTATCAAAATGTAGACGCCTCCGTCTAACGGGGTCCGATACGTTTTAGCTCCTCGATCCTCTTCTCTTTCAGTAAGAGAAGTAATCACGGTTTAAAACGGCGTTCCGACCCCGTTCCGTTTACTTTTATGTCATTTACCATTCCGGATCGATCGATCCGTTGATCGTCATTTACAATTCCGAGCCGTTTGGCCTCGTTGATAGTCATTTACAATTCCGAGCCGTTTGGCCTCGTTGATCGTCATTTATAATTCCGAGCCGTTTGGCCTCGTTGATCGTCATTTACAATTCCGAGTCGTTTGGCCTCGTCGATAGTCATTTACGAATCCGGATCGTTTGATTCCGTTGACACCGCTTTAAATACTGTCATTTACAAGTCTGATCCGTTTGGATTGTGATAGTATTTACTTTTCAAAGTCCGAGTCGCAACCCGATTCGTTGATCGCATGTCATTTAATACGCATTTTTCCCGTAAAAATCGTTAACAATGTAATGCCCGGTTCAAAACCGGAGTTCGTCCGTCGAACTCTCTTTCAAAACGCGCGAAATGACGTTCGGCCTCCAAACGCTCATCTTCAAACTCAAAGCCGCCATTTGACACTTAAAATCATTTAATACGCATTTTTCCCGTAAAAATCGTTAACAATGACTCGCACGGCTCAAAATCGACGTTTGCCACGCAAACGCTCATTTCAAACTCAAAATCGACGTTTGCCACGCAAACGCTCATTTCAAACTCAAACCGACGTTTGTCATTCAAACGCTCGTCTTTTCAAAAATCACCTAATCAACGTTTGTCATTCAAACCAAGATTAAGCTTGTCATCCAAGCCCCCCATTTCAAAAGACACACACACACACACACACGATTTCGAGAAAGGTAGAAAGACTCGTCATGCGAGGCGTTTCGGGCGATCTCGTAATACTCTACCCGAAACGTAACCTGACCTCCGAACCTAACAATCTACGGTACAAAAGCTTTTTACTCGTTTTTCTTTGCCAATAAAAATGATCCCTTTTTTCAAAGCCTTTTCCTAAGTTTTTGCTACCAATAAAAACGACACCTTTTCACAAAAGCCGTTTCTCAACGTTTGGGCTCAAAATACAAAAACCGCGTGGCGACTCCTCATTTTGTTCCTTCCCATGAAGCGAGGTCTCAGACACCAACCCCTCCGCGAAAGACAACCGCCTTTTCCGCGCCCCCCGCCCGCGCGCGAAAAAGATCGGGTAATTTCAGTTGGCGACTCCGCTGGGGAAAAGATACTTTTTTCAAAACTGCCGATGTTTTCTAAAAAGCCTTCCGTGGGTCAAACTTTCGTTTACCCTTCCTCGTTTTCGTGTGTGTGAGTTCCTTTAAACCTCGAACGGTTTTTTCAAAGGCATTACATTGTCAACTTTTCAAAATCATACCATGTTTGTGCATCCCCATTCATGTTTGATTTTCATGCTGTCTTTTGAACTGTGCATCATAAATTCTTTAAGACACATTCTGAAAAAAAAAATCTCTGTTTTACTCAGAAAAAGAATTTTAGTGACCGCACACTACGCGCACTTGCTGCCTCGGAACACCGCACTTCACGTGCACTTGCTGCCTCGGTACACTGCACACTACAACCCCTAACCCGGGATGGCCTTATCAGTTGCACTCCGATTGGTCTGCCAGACACCTTTCGGGGGCGCACGGGGTCGTCCCAAACATCCCATCCTAGCCCGTGTAAGCCATGCACTCTTTGTGTCACACTTTGTCCAAGACCCCGGTTGGTTTTTGGCTTAGCTCGTGTCATAAAGCCTAAGTGTATGTTTTTCACGCCGGGCCCCGCTCCGAGTCAAGCTCAAGAGTTTGAGACCAAAGGTCGTTCCCGACCCGAAGTCTTGAGCTTTTCAGCCTTGACTTTGACGCGGAGCTCTGCCGAAAAATATACCCGAAGGTTCAATGTGACACCGTGTCACCAAACCTCGCCGTATGTACCGTGCCAGCCACAACTTGGCCAACGCTAAAAAGCTAAGGTCTCTCGCACAAGCGAGTCAGGAGAGGTCATGCCCAAATTTTGGCACGATCCCCGCCTTAACTTAAGGACGTTGACTTCGACCGTGGCCCGTACGTCACACACGTTGAAAGTTTGCGTGATCAGCTATCCTTAAGTTCACTTTTTCCTTTGTCGGTGGAACTCGCTTGCCTTATCAGACCTCGCTCGGGATAGTCCGTCCTGAGAAAGATGATCTACAATGGAAACGAGGGGCTTATAAGCGTAGTGACGAGATCCACTGATTAGAGCTCTAGGATTAGTTGCGAAAAAGAAGACACGCTCTTTTCCAACCAATTAGGACTCTGAGAAAACGCGCTTTAAGTAAACTTTAATCGGTAACTGCACATTGCACAAGCCCGAAAACCTTGAGCCAAATACCCTTTTCCGAAGCCTAAACCCTTCCTTTCGTTCCCTGCAGCGAGCAGAAAGTGGTTCAGATTTTCGGGTCAGCGCCTTGCCAGGATCACAGTAACGGCAGCGTCGGACGGTTCTTCGGTTCCCTCGGTTCCCTCGGCCAGAATTTCCGACATGTCTAGCTCACCGAGAAATCGTGACGGGAAGGACCCCGCCACCGGTAACAGATATGACATTGGAAGAAGCCATCCGGGCTTGTGAGGTTCACAAGAGGCGGAAAGAAGATCGCGGAATTTCGTGGTACATCTTACGAATGAGCGAGGTATAGCGGCTATCCCCCGATCGGACGGTACTTTTGTCCTGGTCGAGGATGACGATTCCCAAACCAGTTCACCAAACCTTCAATCGGGTTCCTCCCCCGCCAACTTACGGGATGCCTTCCAACCAAGGAAACAAATGACCTAGGCTCCATGTTGCCACCTCTCAGGGCAACCCTGTCAATTTTGGTCAGCCCAGTGCTACACCTATCACTCAATATCACCAGCGCACCGCTGGACCATCTCAGGATGCCAATATCCCTCAATACCCTCCCGAGTTTGTCCCGTTGCCTATACACGAATCCCTAAACACCGGGGACAAACCCCGATACAGTTCAGAAAAGGCTCCCGTATATTCTCATATACCAAGCCTTCCACCTCCAATCACTACCGCTCACGTGGTAGCACCCGGCGCCGAGCCTCACGGTCCCACCACCTGGACCCAACCTTAGCCTGGATGGTCGAGCGAGATGAAAGACACTGAAAGCTACCATGGCGGCTCAAAGCAGGAAACGCTCAAATCCACAGATCCGGGAATGGTCACGCCTCTCCCTGCCAAGTTCAGAATGCCGGAGATGGACTGATTCGATGGAACCAAATGTCCTCAAACGCACGTCGACACCTACGTTCTTGGCATGAGAGCAAAAGGAGCAACCCTCCAGCAAATGGCCGACCACTTCCAGCATACGCTCAAAAGTTCAGCGTTACGATGGTTTCTGAGGGTCAAGCCTGCAGATCGCCACACCTGGGAACAGATCAGTAACATCTTCCTGGAACGGTACAAATTCAACTTAGAGTGGGAAACAAGTCGCGAGGACTTAATCACCACTGAGCAGAAAGCGGATGAAAGTGTTGGGGAATTCTACAAGAGATGGAACTCTCCGAGATCATGGAGCCACTCTCCAAAGACGAACAGATGCGGATCTTCAAGTCCTGCTTAAGACCGTCCATCAGAACTCTCATCAGTCACAATTTCTTCCCAGATCTCCGGGCCATGGTCAATGCCGGCTCACAGTTCGAGAAGGATCTCAAGGAAAAGTTGGCTCCGCACGGCCCATACGTATACCGCTCAACGAGTTGCATTCAATCCCGCACCGGCCCCCGGCAAAGGGAAAGATACGTCTGTCAACTACGTCCATCGGGGACAACGGTCGGGTAACGAAACCCGGTCCCGCAAAGCAACAATTCTACTCGAAGCGCCTGTCGTACACTTCGACAAGTTGGACATGCCACTGAGCAAGATCTTGGAAGGGTTAATCAAGGAGGGTCTCCTTAAGCCCATTGCCAATTACAAACCCAAAGTTCCCGTAGCCAATGCGGACAAGAGCAAATACTTTGCGCCTTCCATCAGTATCACGGCCATACCACTGACAATTGTTTGGGGTTACGATACAAAATCCAGAGCTTGATAGAAGAAGGCCAGTTAGACCGCCCCCGTGGGCCCAGTACAGTCGGGAATCCCTTTCCGAATAATAACAGCGTGAATTCCATTGAGTGGGTGCCCAAGAAGAGTGCCACAGAACCAGTTTCTCCGCCTCTTTCAGCTGGATCCTCCTCTAATGTCCACATCAGCTACGATGTTTGCAACTACTCCGCCTGCCTGGAGTACGAGTCTCGAGAAACTGTCCGGAGCAATCCTTCGAGAAAACAGAAGAAGAAATCCTCTCAACAGCAACTGAGAGAAAGATACGAAGCTGGAGATACCAGTGTAGGTACACTTGGAGAACCCTCCGGGAGGTTCGACTACTACGTACTGTACTCCAGCCAGTCCTCTTTGCCTCCAGGCCATGCAGCTTTAGAGAAAACAGGGGTGGGAAAGCCGAAAAGTCCTGCTCAAACCAGAATTCAGGCCCGGGGACATCGGATTACCTCGGACCTTGGTAATCTTACTGCCAGTCAGAAGCCTAACCCTCCGCGGGATCATCCAAGATTCAATTTGTCCAGCTTCCGAGCTCGGACCGGTAAAGGAAGA
Organism: Adenophora triphylla var. japonica; assembly: GCA_022495995.1. Lineage (NCBI taxonomy): Eukaryota > Viridiplantae > Streptophyta > Magnoliopsida > Asterales > Campanulaceae > Adenophora > Adenophora triphylla. The sequence goes on from JAFEMH010003341.1 coordinate 166,661, forward strand.
TCAAGGTCAGCTTGGCAATCGCACTCGATCAATGTGCTAACCAAGGGTGGCAACCGCCACAGGCAGCCTCAACACACTCCGAGGTTCCACCAAAGGCTTTACCTCGCAAGAGGAAGACAGAAACGGATGGGTTTGGATGACTCTCCTTCTACGGATAGAGACGAGATCTATGACTCCCGCCTGTATGGCGGCATGATCACGTTACGTGACGAAGACTTACCGAGAGACGCCTCGGGGCACAACGAAGCTCTGTACATCACTCTCAAACTCAACACCATATCACTCCCCGGAGTATTGGTAGATAACGGGTCAGCCGTTAATGTCCTCCCTCTCAGCATGATGCGAGCTCTCCGCATCCATGAAAGCCATCTGATACCGTCTACTCGGACTATCAAGGCCTACGACAACTCGTCTCGTCCCATCCTGGGGACAGTGACTCTGGAACTCTGGTTCGAAACCCAAATGGTGCCAGCAAAATTCCACGTGATGGACATTCCATCCGAGTTCACAGCTCTTTTGGGACGCCCTTGGCTACACCACATGAAAGCCATAGCTTCCACTCTCCATCAGTGTGTTAAGTTCATTAACCGGCAGGGAGATCTTGAAGTCATCCGAGGGGATAGTTTCCTCATAGGAAACGAAGCCGAGACAGTAGCCAAGCGTGTCCGCACTCAGGCACCGGGGGTACCTCCTTCGAATCAACCAAGGGACTACCGGGGCAAATCTCATCAGAATCCCTCAGAGTCCGGAGATGCCAACTATGTAAACGTACTCGAGCAGGCAGACCCTGAAGCAGTCCGATACATCAAGTTCAACTGTCGTTTCCAACATTTGGAGGCAGATTGGAAGGAAACGCTGAACATCGCCATGATGCGGGCGCATAAACCCCCTGTCTCCGCTCGGAGATTTGTCAGCATTCTCCAAACCAACTCTCTGGCCCCGCCAGGCGAAGAGATCTTTGTGATAAAGGTCAACAAGCACCGTCATTCTCGTGATGAATGCATGGAAGTCGTATGGGATGTCCTCCACGAGGAACTACCCGCTGCACCCCTTTTCTCCAACGAAGAGCATGATGTTTTCCTAGCTGCTCCAACAACGCAACCGGACGCAATACGTCCCTACACCTGGATTGAGCGATCAGATGACGATGAATCTGGACTCTCCGGAGTCGAAGATGCGGCAGACCCGCAAGCAGACCTCTGCATTCACATGCTCAGTTTTGAGGACGGAACTCCTTCCGATCAGGTCACCTACGACCAAGGTTCCAATACCATGGAAATTGTCAAGCTCAATGTCCGGTCAGCGGCTATCCGATAATTGGAAGCACGTGATTCACGCAACGAGGAATCCTCTCGATCAAGTAAAGGACGACGACTTCGTCAATATCATCTATTCCGGATATCTTGATGAAGCCAAGGATCCGGTCCTTGTTATCCATTCTGCAACACTCAAGGTCACCCTCGATGACCGCCGCTCATGGTAAACGAGGCTTTGGCCAAGCGAGCTCGAGCTCATCCCTACTTCCAAGTACCGGCCCGGTGGCAACCGGCCCGTGCCGTCAGTCAAGCTTATACCCTCAAACGCCGCCAAGGCCAAGGGCAACAGCGAAGGAGACCAAGCTCCTCACCCTGCTACAAGTCAGATCAACCTCGGGAACGCTTCCGGCAGCCACCCCGAAAACATCTGCGAAAGTCTTCCCCGCAACGCGAGTCGGCTCCGACATAGGAAATGACCACCTCGGCATCAACATGCTTCCGGTTCGATTCTACTCCCGGTCGTCACGGCCCCGGATTCGGACATCCTGCCGGTCGGCGCTAGCTTTGGTAGACTTGGCGATCGAGCGAGATCACGAGACCGTCAACATTGCAGAATTCAATACCCCCGTGGGGTCAATCAAGAAGATATGGGCAAACTTCTTGGTGATCGAGATCAAGGAAGGCCGCATGGAATGTCCCAGTCCGACTTCCTTCGTCAATGTAATCCAAGTGTTCCCGCCATTCGGCGATTTGAATGTAATCACGGTTACGGACACTAGCCGGACGATGCGCACCTACGGAGACTGCCTAGGTCTCGCGAGGAAAGCTCTCATGGAGCTAGCCGCTCAAGAAAGTCGTCTTTGGGACGAAGACCAAGCTCGAAAGACCTACGGGGACCAAGCCCTTAAAGTGTCACGGGCGGCTTCGGACAGAAAGCTAGAGGCCACTCTAGACCAATTCGACCTCAAGAGTTTTGCTCATGGCAACTTCACGACTACCGTCTGTTCTCATCCAACCCCTCTCGCCGGGCAAGGGTGGTCAACGGTCCCAAATGACCTAGGAGATGGAACGACACGGCGAGCGAATCCCGGCGCTTACCTTCCCGAGGAAAGCAAGTTCTTCGTGAAAGCGACGATGAAGACGATGAAACCATTCTCTTCCAAGCCGGGCATGAAGTCAACAAAACCGGACTCCCAAGGGTCCTGGGAGGATGGGAACGGATCATTTCCGCACTCAAATTGAAAGGCTAACTCGGGGAGGAAGGTCTATTTAAAAACAGGAGGAGGATGGAAATTCGTCTCGAGCAACTACTCGGGGAAATTCCACGAATCTACGGCCTTCGTTTACGAAACGATCAAGCTGGGACGGCAACCGAGTCACATGGGCCGATGTTCGGGAAGCCGTAGTGTACTCACCTTGACATACCCGCCACTCGAGATAAAGCGAGAGGAGAAAACTCTCCCCGATGGAGGTTTACCTAGACTGCCGCACGCGGTTCAAAGAAGCACTGGCTATTCTCACATGGGAAGAAACGCAGCGCTAACTCTCGACGCGAGCTCGGCTGCCAAGAAGGTTGATCTGGGCCCCGAGCGGAGGAAAACTAGCAAACCACGAGTATCGCCGGACCCAACTCCAGAATGCCACTGAGTATGCTCGGCAAGAAGGAAAGGAACGCGATATACCGTGAAGAGATCAAGGAGACCGTTCGCTTAAGCCGAGAACTCTCCAACCTCCCCGGAGGGTAACAACGCACGGTTCGGTTCGGGCAACCCTTTGTTGTGCACTAACATTCGAACAAGCTGCGTCAAAGCGTAGGCTACCTCCCCGCAGAGGCACCTAAGCCGGTATCACTGGGACGAGAATCCGTCAAGCTGCCGAAGCTCAGGAATTCATCCACGATCAATGAGTTGAGGAAGACATATGGCCCTATGCTACGAGGAATCCTCCTCTAACTATGGCTCAACTTCAGAGCGGCCTGTTCGAAGGGACCAAACACGATGTCGGCGTTCTAACCCGATCGGGTCAAATCCATGCATTACCACCTAAGGCCACCAAAAAGCCGACGGAGCCGGAGTGCAATCCGGCCGGCCCGAAGACGCAAATTCCTTGAAAGAGGACCCGATCCTCACTCGGCTCAAGCGGACTCGGGCGAACATTTCCCTTTGGTCTCTGCTCACCTCCTCTTATCCTCACAAGCTCAAGCTAGAGGAAAGCACGGCCCGTACCATGGTCCCCGTGGACGCAACCCCGAGATGAAGTCATTCAAATGATCGGCAACATCCACTATGGCAACATTATCACCTTCACGATTTGGACCTTCCAAAATTTGGGGCGATCACAATGAGCCGCTCTACATCACGATCCAGTGGACGAGCGTCGCCTTCCCCGCGTGTTGGTAGACGGAGGTTCCGGAATGAATGTCTTGCCCGCCAAGATGATGGACTGCTTGACATCAAGCCCACAGATCTTAAGCCTTCGGTCCACACCGTCAAGGCCTATGACTCTACTTCCCGTACGGTTCTCGGGGTTGCTACTCTCAACATACGGTTCGGCAAGCGGGTGATCCCCACGAATTCCAAGTGTTGGACATTCCAATCACTTTACGGCCATCTGGGCGTCCCTGGCTGCATCAAATCAATGGCGTGGCATCCACCCTTCACCGGTGCCTCAAGTTCATGCAAGGCAACGAGCTAACCACGATCTACGGCGACAGGTGTCACCACCGAGGGGACCGGCACCAACGACATTCCGGTATTGGAAATCAAGCATAATGACGACATGCCATTAGCTGGATTCACTGCTGGAGACCTCCAAGATCCAAATATGCAACGTGGACCTTCCATTGTCTCACGATGTATTCCTCCCGCCATGAGGATGATGAAACTCATGAACTTCATCCCGGGGGCGGGGCTCGGCAAAAGGCTGCAAGGCCCGACACCAAGTTATTAAAGTCAAGGACCACACCACGGTCCAGGGGCTTGGCTACGTGCCAACACCGGCTGACATCAAGGAAGACAAAGGGCTCGCCCGCACCAAGGCGGCGGCCGCAAGGGGAACCTCCGACGGCACACCCAATCTCCGACCTTACGGCTTTGACCTCGCTCATTACTTCACCAAGGGAACCGGCGAAGCGAGGGGACCAACAAGGGAACCCGACGAGGGACCGGCAAGGGAATCGAGGGGACCGACAGGCGGAACCGACAGCAGCGAGGGGACCGACAGTGGAACCGATGAAGATGAGAAAGAAGCGAGGGATAGTCGGCACCAAGACTACGGGAAGAATGGAACAGCTAGCACGAGACCTCAAGCGTTTCAGAGGACTCAAAGCTAATCCGATAAGGGGAGCGTTCCTCGACATCACAGCTCTACCTGGACCAACTGCCACCACAGTCCAGCATGAGTACACATTCAAGGGAATCCCAGACTTGGAGGATCAACTCAAGGTACTCTCCATGGGAAACAAGTTGTTCGGATCAGCCGCCGAGGCCACATTCGAGACGGTAAGTCCAAAGCAGAAGGAACCAGAATTCATAGAAGACGCTCTCGGTGGACCAGCTCTACAGAGTTTGTTTGAAGAAGTCATGGAGCTGCCCAACTTGATTGACTGGGGCTCCGACAACAGCATGATCGCCATGATTGGGACAGCAGAGGCCAAGCCTCTCGATCCCCGCACCCTCATCAAGCATCCAGCAATGCCACTGAAGAATTGGGTAACTTTCACCGGACCAAAGGCAAGCCAGGCAGAATTGGAAGACAAGCTGGGCCCGCACCCACATCTCCCTAAACCCGGTCTCAAACCCTCTGAGTCAGTCCTTGTCAGAGTCCAGTCCTCTGAGTCATCCAACGGCCTTACGCCGGAGGACTATAATGTTATAGCCAATCATGTATTCCCGTTCTTGTTTAATGAAAAGTCTGACCTTTCGGAGTATCCTCTCATTGCCACTTTAACAACTGATAAGTTAACAAACAACTTAAAAGACGTTAATAATTCAATTGATAAAGAAGCAGACACATTAAACGAACAATACATTAAAGAAGTTCTCGAGCGTGTAGTTGACCAAGAGGACAACCGGGCCCAAGCTGCCGAAGAGGTTATGACCAAAGTGAACCTGGGGTCAGTGCAAGAGCCTAAAGAGACACCTGAAGTGGGCGGTTTCTTCGCCGATGCGAGAAAAAGAAGCCCTGATAAGCCTCCTCCGGGAGTATGTTGACGTGTTCGCACTGGTCATACCGGGACATGCCAGGACTCGATCCCTCAATCGTGGAGCACGAGAATTCCCCTGGATCCCGAATCCAAGCCTGTCAAACAGAAGCTGCGCAAGATCGAAGCCAGTGGTCCTTGCAAGTTAAAGAAGAAATTGAGAAAATGCTCCGAGTTGGTTTCATCGAGTGATTGAGTACCCGACTTGGCTCTCCAACATCGTGACGGTCACCAAGGCCAACGGAAAGGTCGGATCTTTGCGTAGATTTCAGGGATCTCAACAAGGCCGGCCTTAAAGATGATTTCCCCTTGCCTAACATCGACATGTTGGTCGACACCACGGCAAATTTCGAAGTAAAGTCCTTCGTGGACGGGTTCGCTGGATACAACCAGATCAAGATGTCCGAGGAGGATCGAGGCCAAGGCTGCCTTCACCACTCCATGGGGGACATCTTGTTACACGGTCATGCCGTTCGGTCTAAAGAACGCCCGGGGCTACTTACCGGCGGGCTGCAACGGCCCTCTTCCATGACATGATTCACAAAGAAATCGAAGTATATGTCGACGACATGATCATCCACTCCAAGGGATCGGACATGCGGCACATGACGGATCTGAGGAAGTTCTTCAACGAGACTCGAAAACACTCCATGAGGTTGAACCCGGCAAAGTGCACCTTCGGCGTCAAGCGCGGCAAGGTGCTTGGGGTACATGGTTACGAAAGAGGTATCGAAGCCGATCCCAGGAAAATCAAGGCCATCATCGACATGAAGCCGCCTCAAACCCTGACAGAAGTAAAGAGCTTCATGGGAAGACTTCAGTACATCAGTCGCTTCATCAACCAGTTGACATCTCTCTGCGAGCCCATGTTCAAACTGATGAAAAAGAATGCCGACATCAAATGGGACTCCGAGTGCCAAACAGCTTTCGAGAAGATCAAGACCTACTTGGTTAATCCCCCAATTCTGTGCCCGCCACATGAAGACAAGCCACTACTCCTGTATCTGACAGTAATAGACACGTCAATCGGAGCAATGCTGGCACAAGAACAGAAAGATTCCAAGGTTGAGCATGCAATCTACTTCGTAAGCCGAAAGCTTCAAGGAAGTGAACTCAGCTACTCAGCATCAGAAAAAACTTGTACCGCCTTGGTATGGGTAGTCGGGAAACTGAAACACTACATGCAGTCGCATTCAGTGCTCCTGGTCTCCAAAGTGGACCCCGTCCGATATCTCTTTGACAAGCCATCCCTGTCAATGCGGCTAGCCAAGTGGTCATTCTTCCTGGCTGAGTTCGACATCAAGTACATGGTCAGAAAATCAACAAAGGGCAGAGTAATGGCAGATCAGCTGGCCGACTTCCCAAGCAATGAACCTAAGGGTCCTGATCCGCAATTTCCGGATGACGGAATCTTTTCACTTGACAGCGCAAACCGCTGGCAACTCTTCTTCGATGGGGCAGCCAACAAGAAGGGGAATGGTATTGGAATGCTCCTTGTCGATCCCAAGGACGAGCATACTCCCATAGCCATCAAGCTGAATTTTGAAGCAACCAACAATGCAGCAGAATACGAAGCCTGTGCAGCAGGTTTGGAAGCCGCCCTCGAGCGCAACATCTTAGAGCTGGATGTATATGGAGACTCAGCATTGATCATCAATCAAGTATCCAACAAATGGAAGACGGTAGATTCCGGCCTTCAGAAGTACCACGCGTACATGGAGGAGCTCATTGCTCAGTTCAAGGACATCTCTTTTCACTATTTGCCAAGAGACAGGAACCGCTTCGCAGACGCATACAGCAACCCTCGCCTCTCTTGTCGAAATTCCCGAAGGGAAAGCAGTAAAACCCCTCAGAATAGGCAGACGGGAAACACCCGCCTATTGCTGTGAGATCGAAAAAGAAAAAGAAACGATCGACGAACCCTGGTACAATCAAATTTACCAGTACCTCCAAAGCGGAGAAGCTTCCTTCACAAGTGAAGATGGAAAATACAAAGAAGGGATCAAAGCCAAAAACATGATGGCATTAAAATGCCTGGCATCCCATTTCGTCATTCTGGGGGGTATGTTGTACAAGAAGCGCCACCAAGGGCCACTCCTTCGGTGTGTAAACAAAGAAAAAGCCAGCGAGCTAATGAACGAAGTTCACAACGGAACCTGCGGTCCGCACATGAACGCCCGAGCATTGACACAGATCATTCTCCGTATGGGATACTATTGGATATCAATGGAAACAGACTGCATCCAGTTCGTCCGAAGCTGCGACAAATGTCAACGGTTCTCCAACCTCAATCACATCCCTCCTCACGAACTCTATTGCATGACTACGCCATGGCCTTTCGCCACATGGGGAATCGACGTCATCGGCAAGATCACTCCTCCAGGGAGCAATGGTCACGAGTTCATTTTAGTCGCAGTCGACTACTTCACCAAATGGGTAGAAGCCAGATCGTACAAGGTACTGAATTCTAAGAAGGTGGCCGAGTTCATCCGAGAGAACATCATGTGCCGATACGGAGTGCCCAACGAGATCATCTCCGACAATGGGACTCACTTCGAAGGAGATTGTGACCAACTACTGACCGAATTCAGAGTCACACGTCACAAGTCTTCTCCTTACAGACCACAAACCAATGGTGCAGTAGAGGCAGCCAACAAGACTCTCGCCATGATAATCAGAAAGATGACCACCAGAGGTCGGGACTGGCCCGAAAAGCTACATCTAGCCCTCTGGGGATACCGAACATCAGTCAGAACCGCCACAGGGGAGACTCCGTTCGCACTTACCTACGGAATGGAAGCGATGTTACCCGTGGAATTGGAAATTCCATCCCTCCGAGTCCTCTTGGAAAACGGGATCAATGAAGTCGAATGGCTACAGAGCCGTCACGACGAACTTGCTCTACTCGACGAGCGCAGATTGAAAGCCATGGAACACACTCGAGCCTACCAGAGCAGAATGGCACGAGCATTCGACAAGAAAGTCAAGATCCGAGACATCAGAGAAGGCGACTTGGTGCTAAAGGAAAAGCCTCCTACGCAGACCAATCCCCTCGGAAAGTGGGAGCCTACCTGGATAGGACCGTTCGTGGTACAAAGAATCTTCTCCGGAGGAGCCATGAAGCTAGCAGACTTGGACGGAAACCCTTTCGTTAACCCCGTGAACGGAAGCAAGCTCCGCAGATACTTCGTTTGAGGAAGAGCACGAGTCAACTCTCCTTCCCCATACACCGTCCCCCTCAGTAAATTAAAGTGCTAAAAGAGTAATACCCAACTGGATACATTCCCGCTAATGATCCAGGTAAAAAAACAGGGTCGCACTTCTTTTGTCTTTGTTTTTCTCAAATTCACCTAAAGTGTCGAACTACGGTGACCTGAGCCCCTTAGTCCAATTGTAAAAGGGGAACGTAGGCAGCCATCTTTGGTTCGGTCTAAAAAACAAAAAAATACAATAAGCATCAATTGCTTGTGTTTCGAAAAACTCTTTTCATTTAACCTACAAATTCATAACGGTTAAAACATTCTTTGATGAGTTCAAGCACGGTCAACTCTTGACTCGCTACACGCTAGCAAAACTACAATAAAACATTAATCAATTAATGTGTCTGCAATGACAATGGGTGGATACTCTGGACAGCAAGGTCAACCTAGTTTCCCGTACTAGGTCCTTCATCCTTCTTCCCCTTCCCTTTTCCCCGGCGAGTGTTCTTCACCTTCGCAGGAAATATTCCGGTAGGCCTTCTACCTGGCTCAGGGACTCTTCCCGACGCCTCCGTCAAGCCTGTGGCTGTCAACGCAGTCCTTTCTCTAGCTCTGTCTCGAGCCGCCTCGCTTCGAGCCATCATCATAGTGCTTTGATTGGCCTCCCGATCAGCACTTGCCACATAATCAGCCATGGCATCGCCAGTACGATTCCCAGGGTTAGCCCTCGCTTCTGTCCTCCTCAAGGTCGAGCTGTCCAGGTGATCAGCACCCAACAGCTCACTCCGTCTCCACAAGATAGCCATCTGTGTCTCCCCCATACACTCTTCGTACCAGTTCAGATACTGCGTCGACAGAACAGTGCCCTCTCTCCGGTGAAAGAGAACCCTGGCAGGAAAGGACGTGTATTGCCACCACCGGGTGATCAGCAATAGCGTCGAAGGATCCTCCATCCGCAGAGATCCCACCTCAAAGGTAGCAGCATAACTCAGATCAGTCAGTGGCACCTGCTCCAGCCCGTACTGCCGCAGAACCAATGATGGAATATAGAAAGACGTCTGAGACAGCCCCGGCACTCTGACGATCAACAGACCCTCCTGAGCGGTCCTACAAGTCTGTAACTTCCAATGGGGAACCCACCATCGCAAGTGATGCGTGCAAAGTCTGGCCATCCAGAGCTCCAGCTCAGCCTGATTGCCCCCTATCACCAGAGGACGTCGCGAGAAAGACCAAGCGTCACAGGACATTGGCACCTCAGGCATCATCTGCAGCCTCTCCCTCAACCACATGGTCAGCATAGCGGGACTCCCTCCCCACATGTATCGGCTACCGGTCGCCATCCGGCCTATGCCCAGGAACGTCTCGCCCAAGACCAATGGCACGATGTCTCCTCCACTCCGGCACTGCCTCACCAGGTCCAGTACACTGTGATGGCACACACCCAGAGACGTGAATGTGAACAGAGTAGCAATCGCGCACAGAGCAAACGCGTCCCACGAAAAGACGCTCCCCTCAGCTCCGGCAAATCTTTCGGGCAGTCCCGAAATGTCAACGTAATCGGTATCCTGTATCAGCATCCCGTATGCTTCTCCAGCCGAGATACCCAACAAAGACACTAGCTTCTCAACAGTGGCCATGCCACCAGCATACGGAAGAACTAGCTGTTCCGTCTCAGGTCCTCCCAGAATGGCCCGGAAATCTTCAAACGTAGGAGTGACTTCGTTGTACGAAAAGCTGTACACATTCCTCCGTACGTCCCAGAACCGAGACGCGGCTCTCAAAAGATCCCAATCTGGCATGAGCTCCTTCAAAGCCCAAACAGATTTAATCCCGTAACAGCCTTCGAAAAACCTTTTGTTCTGCCTCGTGTGGTTCCGTACCCACGACTGAAAGTTGTCCAAATATCGCTCTTGCATCCGAGACGATAACTTGGGAAAGGGAGCCATGTCAGAAGGTGAAGAAAACCTTAAGAAAGGGAAAGGAATTCAGCCAGAATGATCAAAAACTATGCGCAGTTTTCTCACCAATTGCAAAGCTGAAACTGCAATTTAAAGAATCTGGAAATTCAGTTCTAGTCCGGCCGGACTCCCTCTGCAGTTGACTTGGTCAACTCTGCAGCCAGCTGCCCTTAAAATTGGAAACATTTCCAAACCATGCCCTGTTCACTCCTATGAAATCTGCGTGCCTGCCCCTGATTTCATTCAACCAATGTCAATATCCCTTCCGCCCCGGGCTCGTGCAACAGTGCAAATAATTAAAAATTAGTGCATACATGCTTAATTTTTGACCCGTTCAATTTTTAATGCATTTCTCTTTTTTATTTATTTTTGATTAACCTATTTGCTTATTTGCCGAAAATAACAGAAGGTGATCATAGAATAAATATGCGAAGTACAGGTTCCGCCCCACGGGCGCCTTTTTGCAAATACAGTTCAAATCAAAAATTTGTTCCTGACAAATACATGCATTTTGTCTAAACAAAGCAGTAAAGAAAGAAAGCAGTAAAAAGGGGACTACTCTGAGTCCTGCTCGTCATCCGTACACTCGACGTACTGCCCCGCCGCTGCCGGATCTGTCGCAAACAGGAACTCGCCGAACTCCTCCAGCCGGGAATAGGCAAAGGGCCTCCTCGGAGTATGCGAACTCGAGGACTCCCCCCTCTCGCGCCCGAGTGCGCAGAAGAAGGAGCTCCAAATCCAGCCGTTCCGCCCGCGAACTGGCCAAACCCCTGTGTGAAGTCCTCCCCACCAGCTGTGGGAGCAGGCGAACCCCTCGGCCTAGGCGGCCCCCGATCACGGACGTCCACGCTCCTCCGGGAACTGCACCGCATGAACTCCACGAGCCTCCTGGCGTAGGCGGACCACCCGTCCACCAGCCTCATGGCCTCATTATACGTACGGCCAGAAACCTGCGAACCAGGAAAATCATCAGAAAGCGAACAGAAAGTACAGATGCATCATGTGCAGAATGCTACTATCAAATGCAGAAAGTCAAAAGGTGCTCACCGAAGCATTGGGGTCCGCCCTGTATCGTGGTCTCGGCTCCGCCGGGAGCGGGATCACAAGTCGCCTGCGCGAACCATCCAGCCCCTCGTACGCTAGCCTAGCTCGCGGGATCGGAAAATCTCGAGGACCTCCAGGGACCTCGCCCTCTCTATGCTGCACCTGCGGGCTCCTCAGCCTCATCCTCAAGAAAACATCATAGGCGGCCCCCGCTATGATGTACTCGGTGAAGTACACGCCCTGAAGGTACCCCTCCCGGCTCATCAATCCGCATCTCCTGGGATGCCGCATGTACAAAGGAGGATCCACCGCACCAATGGAAGAGACCCCGCCATGATGACGGGTCACCCTCTCCCCCAAATACATGGCGTCACGGTGAAGTCCCACTGTGAGCTTCCGCCACCGTGTAGTCTCGCCGGCAATGCACCGCAACATGATCAAACCTGCTCCACCTGTGTCACTGGATCCTCTCGGAGGAACTCCGGGTTCGGCGCCGGAGATATCTCCTCGTATGACACTCGAGTGCCAACTCTTCGAAGAGACCGCCCTCTTCGCTCTTCTTACGCCCAAACCATGCATGGCGGGGAACAGGGACGGTATGGCTCCTTGATGGTCCCAAGCTCCGCGGGACCGAATACCTCGTAGCACCGGACTCCGCCAAGAGAATGGAAAGTTATGTCACTACAAAGCGGATACATACGAGTACATAAAGGAGGCAAGGAAGAGAAAAAGTACATAAACTTACATCCAAGACGGGCGTGAAGCGGCTAAATGAGTGCTCCTCTCCCGCGAGAACTGTCCGGGAATGGTAGAGCTCGGCCGATCCGGCCTCCTCCCATGCGAACCCCCTCACGGCATCCAAGTCTACCGGCGACCGAGCGAGAGGGAAGTGACAAGACGTGTCGGAAGTCGGGAACAAAGTCGGCGGCCGGCGCAAACCAAAGGAACCCTCGAGCCGGACGCTCCGCGGTCATCCTCAAGGACCCGGCCGGATAATCGGCGACCCCTTCCCTCAAATGATTCTCCATCGGCCCGTACCGAATGCCTAATCCCCTGGCATCGGTAATATCAAACCCCAAGAGCCTGCATAATCAAGCGCTCCGGGTGTAACCATCAACCCACACCAGCGTGTTGCCATAAGTCGGCAACCCGGTGATAGCGGCAAAATCCGTGGGAGTCACCGTCGCCTCCCCCATCGAAATGGAAAGTGTGGGTCGTATCCCACCGTGCTCGCTCGCCGTGACATACGTGGATGCGCCCTCGGCGTATCGGTGTCGCGGCTACGGCGCGATAAACCCGGCCAACCCGGAGTCAATCACCGGTATCGTGGACTCCTCTCTCCCTCTCGAGCCACGTCAGGGATAATGCCCCACAATGCCTGCACCGCCTCAAAGGCACCCCAGGCTCTTACGGTTATGGTACTTAGCGAGTCCGCACATCGTCCCTCGCGGACAAACAAGACGAAGCAACGTCAACAAAATGCAACAACGCATGTCAAAAGGATGCAATGCAGATACGGTCCTCATTCATTTCCTACGTATATTCAAAATCATTTCGAAAACTCCGTCGAATCCGGAACTTTCAAAATCTTTCGAAAACTCCGTCGAATCCGGAACTTTCAAAATCATTTCGAAAACTCCGTCGAATCCGGAACTTTCAAAATCATTTCGAAAACTCCGTCGAATCCGGAACTTTCAAAATCTTTCAAAAACTCCGTCGAATCCGGAACTTTCAAAATCATTTCGAAAACTCCGTCGAATCCGGAACTTTCAAATTCTTTCGAATTTTTCGAAAATTTCGCTCCGTCCCGAATTAAAGCTACTTTAATTTTGGAAAATGCATTTAGACATGGAATTTTGCAACCAAAATTTTTATGTCATCTACCCATGATGTCAATTGAACTACATCCTAGTCAATTTCGACAAATGTTCATAGCAAAGTCAAAAGCCCCAAATCGGGCACCAAAATCCCTAAGTAAATTCCTAACAAATTTCTAACATTTAAAGAATGCACATTCTTGAAATTAATGGAATTTGTAGGAAACTTACGTGTCTTTCGATCCCTCCCTTAGAGTTGTGGCGGTCCCTCGCCGGATAAAACTCCGCCGGATTCAATGGGAGAATGGTGGTTCGAATGGTCCGAACCAATCGAGTTCTTTCGTCATCGGTCCTTCCGTGGCGAGCCATTGGTCCTCCTTCACCCTCCATAGCGATTTTCCCTCACAAATTCGAGCAAACCTTGCAATTTGGGTTGGATTTTCTCTCCTCTCTCTCTCTCTCTCTCTGCCGGCAACAAAGAATAAGCCCGAACCCCAAGGCACGAACGCCTTGCAAAACAAATCATCTCACCGGCAACGGCACGAACGCTTGTAAAGCCATCTCACGACAACCCAAGGCACGAACGCCTTGCAAGCAGTCATCTCACCTGGCAAGAATAATGGCCGAACCCCAAGGCACGAACGCCTTGCAAAATCATCTCTCCGCCGCAATAAGCCCGAACCCCAGGCACGAACGCCTTGCAAACAAATCATCTCTCGCCGTAGCGATCGTTCCACCTCACGCAACGGCAATAAGCCCGAACCCCAAGGCACGAACGCCTTGCAACAATCCCTCTTCGGCCATCCGTAAGCTCCGAACGCTCATCCCTGCAGATAAAACCGGCAACAACAATAAGCCCAAGACCCAAGGCACGAACACCCTCGTCGCATCGCAACTCCTCAGGTTTGAGGCGCCACACGCCCTCGAAGGTTTCAAAAGTCTCAGGTTCAGACGCCTCCCAATAGTCTCCATTCAGGTTCCGATACCTCACGAATGGTCTTCTCTCAGGTTCAGACGCCTCATAATAGTCTCCATTCAGGTTCCGATACCTCGCGAATGGTCTCGTCTCAGGTTTAGACGCCTCCCAATAGTCTCCATTCAGGTTCCGATACCTCGCGAATGGTCTCCTCTCAGGTTTAGACGCCTCCTAACAGTCTCCATTCGGGTACAGGCACCCCGCGAATGGTCTCATCCAGGTTTAGACGCCTCCTAATAGTCTCGCTCAGGTCAAGGTCCCCATGCGCGGCCCTCGTCTCCCTTTTCGAACTACGATCGGCTTGATTCCCGCTCGGGATACGTAGGAATCCTTTTCACTAAGGGTCCAGCCGGTGACCGCCCGTGTCTCTTTCAAAGTAAGGCATCCCGATTTGGATCCTTATCTTTTCAACGACCCCGCCTCCTTCGGAGGAGACGTCGGCGAGGGGCTAGCGTAAGTACCCGAATCCGGATCGTCCCAAATCCGTCGAAAGTTAACCGAAATCCGTTAACCGGCCCGCTCCAGGTTAACCTGGAACTCGTTAAACTCCCTGCCGTGCCAACGAGACGCCCCGGATCGCCCGTGCATCCCGACGTCGAACCGTACTTAGCATGTGACATCTCACGTAAAAGTATGGCTTTTCCTGAAAAAACGCATTTTTCGGCACTTTCCGGGGGCGTTTCGGACATTTCCCGGACTGTTATTTAAAAAACGGACAAAACCGGGACCGGGGAACAATCTTCCACCTCGTTTGGTGACTCGGAGGGCACGTGGCGGCCATGCCACCTCCCTCTAGTCACCCTTCAATCAATTTCAAAGGGAAAAGACCAAAATGCCCCCTGGTTTGCAAGCCAAGTCCGGCCGGACTCACTTTGTGCACATTTTACGAAATTGCCGGCCAAGTCCTTCAAATTCCCAAAATACCACAAAACCCCCTGGATTCAGGCCAAGTCCGTCCGGACTCCTACTGCAAATTTCACCTATAAATAGAAATGGCTGTCAAAGCCAAATGGAGAGGAATTTTTACACCAAAATTTCACCACCCCCACGGTCCAAACTGGTTTTCACCCCTCCCGAGCTCCCGTTCTGTCTCGATTCGCGTGAAACCTTCGTATTTCGATCAAATACGCACCCTACAACTTCGAAACAACCTTTCGAATCACTTTCCGTGTCCCATACACACCTCCCGAGCCAAAGGAGTCGACCCTAGCCATAGGTATAACTCCCTCTCTCTAAATCTCCCGTTCCGTCTCGGTTTACGCGCCAGTCGCTATAACCGTTTCGAACGTCGTTATCAAAATGTAGACGCCTCCGTCTAACGGGGTTCGATACGTTTTAGCCCCTCGATCCTCTTCTCTTTCCGTAAGAGAAGTAATCACGGGTTAAAACGGCGTTCCGACCCCGTTCCGTTTACTTTTATGTCATTTACCATTCCGGATCGATCGATCCGTTGATCGTCATTTACAATTCCGAGCCGTTTGGCCTCGTTGATAGTCATTTACAATTCCGAGCCGTTTGGCCTCGTTGATCGTCATTTATAATTCCGAGCCGTTTGGCCTCGTTGATCGTCATTTACAATTCCGAGTCGTTTGGCCTCGTCGATAGTCATTTACGAATCCGGATCGTTTGATTCCGTTGACACCGCTTTAAATACTGTCATTTACAAGTCTGATCCGTTTGGATTGTGATAGTATTTACTTTTCAAAGTCCGAGTCGCAACCCGATTCGTTGATCGCATGTCATTTAATACGCATTTTTCCCGTAAAAATCGTTAACAATGTAATGCCCGGTTCAAAACCGGAGTTCGTCCGTCGAACTCTCTTTCAAAACGCGCGAAATGACGTTCGGCCTCCAAACGCTCATCTTCAAACTCAAAGCTGCCATTTGACACTTAAAATCATTTAATACGCATTTTTCCCGTAAAAATCGTTAACAATGACTCGCACGGCTCAAAATCGACGTTTGCCACACAAACGCTCATTTCAAACTCAAAATCGACGTTTGCCACGCAAACGCTCATTTCAAACTCAAACCGACGTTTGTCATTCAAACGCTCGTCTTTTCAAAAATCACCTAATCAACGTTTGTCATTCAAACCAAGATTAAGCTTGTCATCCAATCCCCCCATTTCAAAAGACACACACACACACACACACACGATTTCGAGAAAGGTAGAAAGACTCGTCATGCGAGGCGTTTCGGGCGATCTCGTAATACTCTACCCGAAACGTAACCTGACCTCCGAACCTAACAATCTCTGGTACAAAAAGCTTTTTACTCGTTTTTGCTGCCAATAAAAATGATCCCTTTTTTCAAAGCCTTTTCCTAAGTTTTTGCTACCAATAAAAACGACACCTTTTCACAAAAGCCGTTTCTCAACGTTTGGGCTCAAAATATAAAAACCGCGTGGCGACTCCTCATTTTGTTCCTTCCCATGAAGCGAGGTCTTAGACACCAACCCCTCCGCGAAAGACAACCGCCTTTTCCGCGCACCCCGCCCGCGCGCGAAAAAGATCGGGTAATTTCAGAATTCTTTAAGAATTGTCACCTTTTTCTCTTGAATCTTCCCAACTTTCACTCACTCAAATCAAACCCAAACACTCTTGCATTCAAGCCTCAAACACTCATATATTCAAGCCAAAGCCCCAAAATACAAAGAAGATAGGTATAACCTCCCTCTTCTTACCCTAAATCTCTCATCCATGCATGCATTTTCAAACTACAAAATGTAGTTCATTCATCTTCTTGTCTTAGATCCAAGAAGATCACCATGGAAGTTCATCTCCATGGATGATCTTCTACAAGGATCAACATTATTTTCAAGTTCTCTTACTTTCTTGCAAAGAAAACACATTTTCAAAACCCTAAAAAACATTTTCAAGCATCAAATCTCATTTTCAAAGGATAAAAATCCCCTTCCCAAGCAAATGAAGTGCTTAGTCCTAATGTACCCCAAGGATGGTTTGGTATAGTTGATTCACCACTAAAATGTCAAGTGATCACTAACCAAAACCTAGGGAAATGGGGACAAGCATGGATGCAAAACCCCCCTTAAAATCATATTTTCTTTCTTGAGAAGTTGCTGTCCAGTAGCAATTTTCCAAGATCCCAGTCCATTGTCTTAATTTTTGGACACAGATAAACTTGGAATTTGGTGTTGACTACAAAACATTTTCAAGACATATTTTTACTTTATTTTTTGGGTGAGTAAAACTCCCTTTTTCAAATTTTCTTTTAGAGGCTAGTTCATCAGCTTCTGGAAATCCAGATTGCATATCTGAGATTTCCAGAAGGTTTTGACCCCTCAAATATTTTCCAAAATGGAAAATTCCTTCGTACAAATCTTATTTAAGGTGTCTGGATCAACTTTCCTTCTCTGAGTTTATCCAGATTATGAAGTTTTAGGACCCTTGAATCCATTTCAAAATCAAATGTCCACTGCCTTTTTCATTCTGGCAGAAGTGGCTCTCAACTTCAAAAGGTCTTTTGAGTACCAAATCTCAATCCAAAAATCTTCCAAAAAATCTTGGGATCAGTTTAAAGTCTTAAAAAGATATCCCAATTTTTACTTTTCTGAGTTTCAAATTATTTTGGCCAAAACACACACACACACACACATAAATGATTTTCAGCTTGGAAGACTCGTTTTACGAGGCATTCCGGGTGCACACTAACGTCCTTCCCGGCGTGTAACATGACCTCCGAACCCAAATCTCTGATCTCGGGCATTTTTCAAATTTTTGGCCCTTAAAACAAAAATGGCGTGGCGACTCCGTTCTTTTTCCCGGGTTTTATTTGGTTTTTTTCAAAGAAACGCGAAAAATCGATTTTTTTCCCGCGAAATGGCGACACATCATCACAGTGGCGACTCCGCTGGGGACTTAAGTTTTTTCTAAAAAAAAAATGATATTTGGTATATTGGTGGAAACCATTAAACTTCCCGTTACCGCCTCCTAACACGAGTCGGGGATAAATTGTGGTTTAACAATCCCACGTACCGGTATCACCGTTTTCAAAAAAAAAAAGAAAAAGCTTTTGAGGGTCAAGCTTCCGTCCCGGCTTTGAAAATCATTTGTGTGTGTGTTGATTTTTGCACATTTTTCGTGTTTGTTTTGGCCGCCTCGGAAAAAGTCAAAATTTTGACTGTCGGAATCATGTCCCTAACTGTCGAAATTTTCGTGCTTACGTGCTTATGTGTTCATTAAATTTCAAAAAAAAAAAAATTCAAAAAAAAAAAGGGATTTTCAAAAAAGAAAATTTTCAAAAAAAAAAATCATGCATCATATTTTTAAGACACAAAAAAAAATTTCTATTTTACTCAGAAAAAGAAAATAGACTGCTTGCACACTACGCGCACGTGACCGTACACTGCACACTACGTCCCTAACCCGGGAAAATCCTTGTCGCGGTCCGTTTGGTCTTATTACGCCTCTCGGATGAGCACAGGACTACCCAAACATCCCATGGAGCCTCGTGTCGACCATGCACTTGTCCGTGACACACTTTGTCCGAGACCCGATTGGTTTTTAGTCCGGTCCGTGTCATGCCACTGTCTCGTGTATAGACCTTTCCTTTCAAGCCTTTGTCGGCATACCGACTCAATATCTTTCGGGGACCCTAATCGGTCGAAGTTCGCCGGTTTTCCGCCGCAGACTTTGACCAAGATATTGACCGGCGCCTTGACTTCGGCTCGGCGGCACAAATTATACACTGACTCCCAGCATTGACACTGAGTCATCAAGGATTAATGATTATTCCATGCCTAATTACGGCTTAACTAACGACAAGTCAAGATCAATTGTGGACGCTTATCAGTCCAAATCATGCCGACTTTTCGTCGAGCCCTCGGACATGATCTTGACTTTTGACGTCAGCTTTGTCCGTAATTTACATCGAATGCTCGTTAAGACTCGATTACCCGCTAGACTTTTAGGATCGTTTTTCTTTCGATCGGTGGGACCCGCTTGCCCTATAGGACCCTCGCCCGGGGCTGTCCACCCTGGGAGGTCGAAATACAGGTGGAATACGAGGGGCTTATAGACATAGTGACGGGGCCCACTGATCCAGGATCCAGAGTAGTTTGCGAAAAAGAAGAGCAATCTTTTCCAACCGATTAGGTTAATAAAACATGTTTTAAGTAAACGTGAACAAATAACTGCATGTTGCATGAGCCTAAAGCCCAAACACCTACCCTCCTTCCATTCCCAGACATCTGAACCTTCGTGTCCTTTCCCCCGCAGCTCCTCACAAAGGTTGGTTTCGGGCACCGGGTCATCGTTTGATTAGTTGGGAAGAGTCGAGCGCGTCATCAGCTTCGCCGTTTATTCCGACTCCGGGTTTCAGAATGTCTGCATCAGTCGGTAATGATGGGGACCACATTGCTCCGTCCTCCAAAATCCCTCAGACAGACCAGTATTGGATCCAGTTGGTAGAACAGATGAGACTTCGACATGAGGCTCAAATTGATGACCTTCTGGGGGTTGTCGCAAGTCATGGTTTGACTATCAGTCTCAATTCCGATGGCACTTTTACCACAAAGAAGGAAGAGGGTTCTCCTCCTCTTCTTAATCGTCCCGGATACATCAAGATGCTACCCCAAGATTCCTATGTTTCCACCGCCGGGACTCCTGCCCGTCGACTTACAGGGCAACTGGCCCCCAAACAGCAGTCAAGGATGAAAGGGTTCGGCATACCGTCAGTTATCCCCTCTCAAAGTGATGATCCCGCAAATATCAGCCTGGGTGATGAAGATCAGGAAACAGTTGAAGAAATATGGTCAGCCATCAAAGCCCTGGAAGAACGCCAGAACAGACAGCAGGCCTGGATTGAAGAGGCCACACGCCACTTCGGGACCTTAACAATATCCCAACTGACTGGGGCTACCCTGAAGGACAAACATATGCCCGTTCCCCGGGACCTCAATATCTCTCATTATCCGGCGGAGTCCAATCACTCGCTTCCAGATGAGCCCAGCAGCAGATCCCCCCGGACCAGTTCCACTCAAAGTCATTCCAGCACCGCTCAACCTGAGGTCCCAAATCCGCCACCAGCCGTAGAACACATTTGGTGGGATATTTGTGACTGTCCCGATTGCCTTGAAAGGGATTATCAGGACTGGATACACGAGGACCGTCCTCCTAAGAAAAAGAAAATTTCCTCCCAGCAAAAATTGAAGGAGAGATTCGAGGCCGGTGATAACAGTGTGGGAACGCTCGGGGAGCCATCTGGGGGATTTGATTATTATGTACTCTACTCCAGTCAGTCTTCCCCAAAGCAAACAGGGGTAAAAGAGCAGAAAAGCCTTGCCAACGACGGAATTGAGACCTTCGGATACCAGAGTACTGCAGAACAGAAGTCCAAACCCCCTCGGGGTCAGCCAAGGTTCAGTTTGTCCAGCTCCCGAGTATACACCGACGAAGAAAAACCGACGCCAGTCTGGCGCTCCCACTCAATCAACATGTTGACTGGAGATGGAAACCGCCACAAAAGGCCTCAGTATAACCCAGGGGCTTCGGCAAAGGCTCTACCTCGCAAGAAAAAAGCACGAAGTGACTGGCTTGATGACTCTCTATCCCGAGATAAGGACCAAATCTATGACCCCCGCCTATATGGCAGCATGATCACCTTCTGCGACGAAGATTTACCAAGAGATGTCTCCCAACATAATGAAGCTTTGTACATCACCATTAAGCTCAACACAGTATCGCTCCCTGGAGTATTGGTGGACAACGGATCAGCCGTTAATGTCCTCCCCCTCAGCATGATGCGGGCCTTACGCATCAATGAAAGGCACATGATCCCATCTACCCGGTCAGTCAAGGCATATGATGGCACGTCCCGTCCCATCCTGGGGACAGTGACTCTGGAACTCTGGTACGAAACCCAAATGGTGCCCGCAAAGTTCCATGTAATGGATATCCCCTCTGAGTTCACAGCCCTACTAGGGCGCCCTTGGTTGCATCACATGAAAGCCATAGCCTCCACTCTCCACCAATGTGTCAAATTCATTAACCGACAAGGGGACCTTGAAGTCATAAGGGGCGACAGCTTCCTCATAGGGAACGAAGCCGAGACCGTTACCAAGCATGCTCTTAGCCAGACACCGGGGCTACCTCCTCCGAGTCGACCAAGTGACTATCGGGGCAAGTCTCGCCAGAATCCCCGTAATCCCAAGTGATGCTAACTATGTCAACGCACTTCAAGCGAGCGTACTCCGAAGAAGTCGATTCATCAAATCCAATTGTCATTTCCAACAGTTGGAGGCATACTGGAAGGAAACATTGAACGCCGCCATGATACGTGCACACAAACCCCCGGTTCTTAATCACAAACTCTTCTGCCACCATTTTTCAAACCCACTCTCTGACCCTGCCAAGCCAGGAAATTTTCATGATAAAGATCGACAAGCATCGTCATACTCAACTCGAATCTATGAACGTCGTGTGGGACGTCATCCTTGCTGAACTACCTGCCAAGCCTCTCCGCTCGAGTATGGGACATGAGATTTTTCTAGCAGCACACCGAGACGCAATACGTCCTTACATCTGGATTGAGCGGTCAGATCGTGACGATATGGAAATCCCTGCACTGAGGAAGATCCCTACATCCACATGCTCGCCTTTCGACGCCGCACGCAATTGATCCCGGTTCGTAGAAAGAGATGATAGCAAAGGATCGAGGAAGGAGAACAGAAAAGAGACAGCCCCCGAGTCATGAGGCCCCTGACAGTAATGCCGCTAAAGAATTGGGAAACTCTCTCATGCCCGTCCGCGACCAAAGAAGAAATGATCACCAAACTTGGATAGGTCCCCCGTCCCTTTGTGTCAACCTTTGTAAAGTCCTCTGAGTCTCTCATTGTTGAGTTTGAGTCTTCCGAGTCGTCTGATGGCCTCACGCCTGAAGACCACGAAATTTTAGCCAATGCTGTATTCCCTCTTATTCTCAATGAAATGACAAACCGTTCTAAGTATCCCTTAATTGCCACTTTAACTAATGATGAATTAACTAATAATCTAAAAACAGTTAATAACGATTCACTAGATGAAGAAGCAGACACATTAAATGAACAATATATCAAAGAAATCTTTAAGCAGGTTGTCCGGAAAGAGGAAAATCGAGCCCAAGCTGCCGAAGAGATTTTGACGAGTGTGAATCTGGGAACTGCGGAAGAGCCTAAAGAGACGCAAATTGGTAGTTTCTTCGAAGGGACTGAAAGGGATGCCCTAATTGAGCTGCTAAAAGAATTTGTGGATGTGTTCGCATGGTCCTATAAAGATATGCCAGGCCTCGATCCTTCCATAGTTGAGCACCGAATACCGCTCGACCTGTAAGTCAAGCCGCAAAGTAGAAGCTAAGAAGAATTAAGCCCGAATGGTCCCTACAAGTGAAAGAGGAGATAGAAAAGATGCTCGTGGCAAGGTTCATCGTAGTCATTGAATACCCTACATGGCTTTCCAACATAGTAACAAAGTGACAAAGGCCAACGGAAAGATCCTAAGCCGCGTAGACTTCAGAGACTTGAACAAAGCCACCCAAAAGACGATTTCCCGCCAAACATCGACATTTTTGGTAGATTCCACGGCCAACCATGAAGTCAAATCCTTCGTCGACGGTTTTGCCGCCACAACCAAATCAAAATGGCGTAAGAGGATCAAGCCAAAACGGCCTTCACAACCCCTCGGGGCACCTATCGCTACACGGCCATGCCATTCGGACTAAAGAATGCCGGGGCTACGTACCAAAGGGCGCCATACCTGCTCCATGACATGATCCACAAAGAAATTGAGGTCTATGTGGACGACATGATAATACATTCCAGAGGATCGATGACCAAGACTTTGTTGATTTAAGAAAATTCTTCGGCCGCCTCCGAGACCACAGATGAGACCGAATCCACTAAGTGCACCTTCGGTGTAAGACGAGGTAAGGTGCTAGGATATATGGTGACAGAACGAGGAATCGAAGTAGATCCCCGTAAAATCAAGGCGATAGTTGAAATGAAGCCACCCCGACACCGACGTAAGTGAAATCCTTCATGGGAAGACCGCAATACATAAGCCGCTTTGTAAATCACCGACCTCGATCTCGCGAGCCGATCTTCAAGTTGATGAAGAAAATGCCTACACGTAATGGACTCCTGCATGTCGCCTGCCTTTGAACGTATCAAGGCATACCTTGTGAATCCCCGATTCTCTCGCCCACCACATCGGCAAAAGCCACTCTTGCTATATCTAACCGTCACGGATACAACAATTGGGGCTATGCTAGCTCAAGAGAAGAAAGATTCCAAGATCGAAAACGCCATCTATTTCAGTAGCGTAAAGCTCCAAGGAAGCGAACTCAATTACTCGCTTGCGAGAAGACTTGCGCAGTTTGGTCCGGGTAGTGGGAAAGTTGAAACACTATATGCAGTCTCACCCGATACATCTTGTCTCAAGGATAGACCCCATCAAATATCTGTTCGACAAGCCCTCCATCTCCATGAGGTTGGCAAAATGGTCGTTCTTTTTGGCCGAATATGACATCACTTATGTTTCAAGGAAATCGTAAAAGGACGCATAATGGCGTAACATTTGGCCGATTTCCCAAGTGATGAGTCCCGAGGACCCGAACCTCAATTTCCCGATGATGGAATCTTCGCTCTAGAAGGAGAAAATCGCCGGCAACTCTTCTTCGACGGGGCGTCAAACAAAAGGGGGAACGGAATAGGAATGCTTCGGTCGATCCTACCGACGAACACACCCCCATAGCAAGCAGGTTGAACTTCGAAGTCACCAACAACGCCGCCGAATATGAAGCTTGCATAGCCGGGTTGAAGCCGCCCTTGAAAGAAATATCAAGGAATTGGAGGTGTATGGTGACTCGCCCTCATCATCAATCGTGTCTCTAACAAATGGAAGACCGTGGACCCTGCCCCGTAAATATCACACTTACATGGAAGAGCTAGTAACTCAATTCAAGGAGATCACTTTCATTACTTGCCCAGTGGATCGCAATGCATTTGCGCATGCTCGGCAACGCTAGCCTCCCTCGTTGAAATACCCGAAGGGAAGTCCGTCAAACCATTCGTAGCCTGTAGAAGAGAAAATCCCGCTTATTGCTTTGAAATCGAAGCGTGCCGAACCGGCCAATGATCCCCGGTACACTCGTATCTACCAAGCACCTGAAGGATGGCGAGGCCCCTTTCAAAAATGAAGATGGGGAATATAAAGAAGGAATCAAAGCGAAAAGTCTCTCACTCAAGCGGCTCGCCTCCCATTATGTTCTTTTCGGGAAATATGCTATACAAGAAGCGTTATCAAGGCCCCTCCCGCGATGTATCGGCAAACAAGAGGCTACCGAACTCATGAAAGAAATACATGGTGGTACCTGCGGCCCTCACATGAATGCTCGAGCTCGATGCAAATCATACCGAGAATGGGGTACTTTTGGATCTCCATGGAAACCGACCGCATCCAAGCCACAAAAGCCGCGACAAATGCCGCCGATACTCCAATCTTAATCACTTGCCTCCTCACGAGTTATACCGCATGACAACCCTCGCCTTTCGTCACTGGGGGAATCGATGTCATAGGCAAAATCACACCATCAGCAAAGAACGGCCACGAATTCGTCCCCGGTAGCCGTGGATTATTTCACCAAGTGGGTTGAAGCCAAGTCCTACAAAATCCTCAACTCAAGAAAAGTAGCCCTCTTCATCAAAGAGAACATCATATGCAGATACGGGTTGCCACCGAAATCATCTCGTATAATGGATCCCACTTCGAAGGGGAATGCGACAGCCGCCGGCGTAATTCCGAATAACCCGTCACAAGTCATCTCCTTACAGCCCCAAACCAACGGAGCCGTTGAGGCAAGCAAACAAGACTCGAAAATATCATCCGGAAAATGGCCGTCCAAGGCGTAGATTGGCCCGAGAAGTTACACTGCACTCGGGCTACAAAACATCGGGCCGAACGGAATCGGGAAACACCGTTTGCCCTCACATACGGAATGGAAGCCGTACTCCCAATCGAGCTAGAGATCCCCTCGCTCCGTATACTACCGGAAAGCCGATCAACGAGGTCGAATGGCTCCGCAGTCGCCATGACGAATTGGCCCCGCTAGATGAGCGACGATTGAAAGCCATGGAACACATCCGAGCCTACCAAGGAAGAATGGCCGAGCCTTTGACAAGAAAGTAAAGCATCGGGAGATCCGAGAAGGGGATCTCGTTTTAAAAGAAAAGCCCCCAAACCCGTATCAACCCCTCGGCAAATGGGAGCCTCGTATGGGTCGGGCCATACGTCGCCCGTAAGATCTTCTCCGAGGAGCCATGCAACTTGCGCACTCGACGGAATCCCTTTGTACACCCAAAGGAATGGTGACAAGCCGCGCAGATACTACGCGTAAAAAAAAAAAAACAAAAAAAAAGAGTGCTAAAAGAGTAATACCCAACTAGGTTGAAAACCCGAAAAGGGCGGCCTAGGTAAAAACAGGTTGCACAAAAAACCAAAAAAAAAAAAAAAAAAAAAAAAAAAAAAAAAAAATCGGTTGAACTACGAAGACCCGAGCTCCTCAAAATGAGGGGAACGTAGGCACCGGAAACGGTTCGGTCTAAAACACAAATAAAAGTCATACTTTGGCATCAATACAACCGATCGTACCATAAAAGCGTCTCGAAAACTCAAGCAATTCAAATATTCATTACAAGTTAAAAACTTTTTGATGAGTCCAAGCCCGATTCATTCCTACAACCGGCAACCTCGCTAAAAGAAATTAAGATACATAATCAAACTAATGTGTCTCGCTATGACAAGAAAGGGATACTCGAAACCTCAAGGTCACTCCAAGCCACTCGCACCGGCCTCTCCCCTCTTCTTCCCCTTCGAGTCTTCTTCTCGAACAGAAAATGCTCGGTCTTCCTCCTACCAAGCTCGTATAGGAACAGATCTATCAAACCAACCTCTCGCTGTGGCCTTAGTAGCCCTAGCGTCATCTCTCATCTCCCGTAGCCTAGCCGGTAGCATAGGAGCCCTCCTCTCCCCGTCTCTTGACGTAAGCCTCATAGTCGGCCACGCCGTCTCCGCTCCCGTCATGAGGGTTGGCCCTCGCCTCGGCCCTCCTCCTCTCGTAAACGCCAGTCCTCCGCACCCACAATGGCCTCACGCCGCATCAAAATAGCCATCTCGAGTCTCCCCAAATGCCTCTCGTACCAATCCAGTACCAAGTGGTCAGAACACCGGCCTCGACGCCCGAGGATAACCCGAGGAGGAAAGACGCCATACCTCCATGCTCGGGAAAGAAAGGAAAACACCGAGGGATCATCCATAGAAATGGGAGCCACCACCCCGATGGCTATATCATCAAAGTCCTCCAAAGGAACTCCGCTCCAAGCCGAACTGTCTCGTAACCAAAGACGGAATATAGAAGCTAGACCGAGAAAGCCCCTAAGCATGACCACATGAGACCCGTCCCGAAGCACTCGCGAGTCTCCACCCGCCAACAAGGCACCGACCATCTCGATATCTTCTCGTCTCGGCGACCAGCCATCCAACGCTCCCATGAGCCCCGATCATCAAAATCCACAAAGAACCCCTCTCCCGGCAAATGTCCAAGGCTTGATCATGTCGAGTTTCCCGAAGAATCCCCAAACGCTCCATCACCCACTGTGGTCAAGAGGAACGGGCCGCCCTCGCGCATATACCGCTTCCCGGTAGCGCCCTATCGAGAGCATGAAAAGTCTCTCCCAAAATCAAAGGAACGACATCTCCGCCTGTGCGACAATGAACGACAACATCCAAAGAAAGACCGATGGCAAATCCCAAAGGAATAGACCATGAACAGGTGCCAAACATACAAAGTGCAAAGGCATCCCAATAGGCATCATCCACCAAGCCTAGGCCCCTAAACCTATCGGGAAGGCCGGAAATATCAAAATGATCGACCACGGATCATACCTTGCGCTTCCTCCGGGAAAGATGAAGGAGGACGCACAAATCTGTCAACGAAAGAAGCCCCTCCGGCAAAGGAACCGCTATCTCTTCCACCTCCGACCACCAAGCAAGGCCCGAAATTCTTCGACGCCGGAACAATCTCGTTGAAGGAAAGGCAAAAGACATGCCTCCTAGTGTCCCAAAATGAGGAAGAAGCCCTCAAAAGACCGTAATCCGGAATCAATTCCTTGAGAGACCATAAGCACTTCACCTTATACCTTTCTTCAAAGAAGGACCTCCTCTCATGCATAATCTCCTAACCAATCCTTGAACTTGTTGAAGAATGACATTTGGGATTCTTGGGACAATTTTGATGGAGCTTTTCTAAGGTTTTCCATGGTTTTTCTCTCTTTCTCCCCGAAAATGGCCGTTTGACCGGAGGTTGAAGAGGATATTTGAATTTGAAATAAAGTGAGACCAGATCTCAAGCAAAATTAAAGGACAATGTCGATGCGTGACTCCTCCGCGCGGATATGTTTGCTTTCCATCGTAAAATCTGCAATACCCAAGCCGCTACACCAAAAGAGGAATATTCCGTCCCGCTGCTCTAACTCTCGTGCAAAACCTCCCCAAACCACCCATATACCAAACACTAACACCCTTGCCAAAAAAAAACCAAGGCTCATGCAACACCGCATTCATACCGCATTGCATTCATAATAAAATCCTAAATTATTACATTCCAAAAAAAAAAAAGAGTGTGCATAAAAAAAAAAAAAACAAACAAACATCAATAATCCTAAAATTATTATATCCCAAAAAAAAAAAAAGAGAAAAAAAATGTGCATAAGCCGTACAAATCTCAATCCTACCATAAATCTCAAAATCTCGTAAAATCGCCTAAAAAAATTCAGGAGAGGGTAATCAATCGGAATCCCTAGCGCCCGACGTCCCGTCCCCGATCCTCTTGCGACTCGGCCCGCTCTCCTCAGAGCCCCGAAAATCTCGGGCTCGTAATCGTCCTCGTCTCCGCAAAGAGGCTCGTCAGACCAACCGGCACGCTCCGATAGGGCAAGCCGAGATCTCGCGAAAAATCATATCCGAAGGTGAAGGCGTCGGACTCTGGACGTACGAAGACGACCCACCATGCCGCCAAACGTGTCCCCGCCCGTGTGGATCCTCGAGAATGACGTGATCCGAAGGCAAAGCACCGCTGGGATCAATGAGAGGAGACAGAGGAGTCTCTCAAGAAGTCTCGAACGAATAGGGGAAGCCTCCCGCCTAACAGCGCCGGCCGTGGTCGCTCGCTCTAGCTCGAGGAGCCCCGCAAGCGACCATCCTCCCGATGAATCTCTTAGCTCCGATCACTTGCTTCGCGCCTTCTCGACGACCACCTCCGAAAACCGCACAAAAGCAAAAGCGCGAAACAGCTTGAAGCGAGAAATGATGACAAGAAAGAAAAGAAAAGACAAAAGTAAAAAAGAAGAAAGAGAAGCCATACCTTCATACCCTGACGAGGCCGGAAAGCTCGTGGAAGCCGCCAGCCGAGGGATTCGCACCCTCAATCGGACCCCATCCCGGGATATATGAAAATCCGTCCGAGGGTACCGCGGGATCCCAAGCCCCTCTCTATCCGTAACCCGGGGCATCCTCGCCTCCTCAAAACAAATACGGGTACGGCTCAACCGCCACAAATGCCGAGAAGTGCCGGGCCGGCTCTGTAATCATCCCAGTCACAGATCCGTCACTGGGTGCATCATATCGGCGGAGGCTCCACCGGTGTCCTCAAAGGCGAGTTCACGCCATGTTGGCGCGTCACCCTCTCTCCCGTATAATAGGCATCGCAGGTCGACCTCTCGTAATCCTCCGCCGCACGCCCAAATCTCGCCTCTTCACCGCGCCACCTCGAAGCGATCCTGTGGATAAAATATCATCCTCTCATCCGTCTCAGCCTCCGTCAAAGGAAGGCAATCCGCGTATCCGAGAGTCGTACGCCCCCGGAGCTTATCTTCTCCCGGCATGCTTGGACCAAGAGTGCATGGCCGGATACGCCCGACGTACTCCGCCGGCCAAGTCGCCACATCGTGACGTGGAAAAACTCCAACGCCCATACCGCGAAAGGTAAAAATCCAATCAATCCAAAGGCAAAAGAAAAGTGTGTGCTCAAAAAAAAAAAAAGGGGGAAAGCAAAAAGAGAGCTTATACCTCCAGTGGCAAACTCAAAGCAAGATAAGGAGCTCACATCCTTCCTACTGTACTGCCGAGAGCAAAGTAAAGCTCGCGCCCGGCCTCTCCCCAGAGACATCTCCAGCCCATCTCCATGTCCTCCAAGGACCTCAAGAAGGCAAAGACCGTCGTCCCTCAAAGATGTCCAAAAAGGGTACTCGAAAAGCAAACCACAAGAAGGCCCCGGCAACTGACGGCGCCTATCCTCTCCTCCCCACCTCGTAACTCACAATGGTCTCCACAATCTTCCCGTAGACCACCGCATACTCCATCCCCATCCCCTTTTGGGAATAGGGAAAATCCCGTAAGAGCTCGCAGATCCGCATCGCTATAGCCATCCCGCCACTCAATGATGCGTCCATTGAAGGACAAACCCGTGATCGCAGCATAGTCGGAAGGCGTAACTGTAGCCTCGCCCCAGAAGAAGTGAAACGTGTGGGTCGCATCCCACCAATGCTGCGCCAAAGCGAACATCAGGCCCTTGCTCTTAGGGAACTTGACCAGTCCCCTCAAGCACTCAACAAACTCCCAAAGCCCGGCCTCAACAACAACTGCCTCGACTCGGCTAAGCTCCTCGGCCCGCATTCGGAAGCCGGTCCCACAAGTCAACTACGGACTCCACCGATCCTCGAGTCTTCATCTTGTTCAGCTGCTCCGTAACGTAGTTGTTTCCACCCTGCAATAAAACAAAAAAAAAGAGAGAAAATGTCAAAAAAAATTGCATTTGCATTTGCACGAAAAAAAAAAAGAGGCATACATATGCATCATGAAATTTCAAAGAAAATTCGACAGCATACAATGAGCATAGCCCCATTTTTCTCGCACAAAAAATCCCAATCAACATTCATGAAAAAAAAAAAAAAAAATCTTTCATACAAAGAGTCAACGGAAGTAAAAACTCCGTCCCATTTTCAAAAAAAAAAAAGAAGTTCGTATGTATGCATGCATATCATCCATCATCTCAAAAAAAAAAAAAATCCTACATTCATACATCCTACGGAAGCAAAAACTCCGTCCCATTTTTCATAAGACATGCATACATGCATTCATCAAAAAAAAAAAATGCATTCCTACGGGAGTAAAAACTCCGTCCCGTTTTCATAAAATAACATGCATTCAATCAACGGGAGGAAAAATCCGTCCCACTTTTCAAAAAAAAAAATCATACATTCATATCATCATCTCATGTTGGCAAAACGCCAATTCTTTTCTCAAGCAAAATGCACATTTTGAAACACCAACAAATTCATTGCAACATGCATATCATCAAGATCAATATTCAAATTTCAAAAAAAAAAAAAATCAAAGTCACAATTCATAATTTTCGAATTTACAAAAATATGGCGAAAAGGCCAATTCTTTCTCCAAGCAAAATGCATATTTTGGGATACCCATATACTCATTACAACATGCAAAGCATCAAAATCAAGATTCAAAGCCAAGAACATCAATCATTCGAATTTTCAAAAAAAAAAATTCACCCAAAATTCAATTTCAAGCAAGAAATCAACAAAGGGAATGAAAAGATTCGAAGTATACCGTTCGGAGACTCGGATCAGAAGCCCAATGTTGCCAAGCATCGGGGTAGGGCTCCTCCGCAATCGATTGCGAAAGAGTATAGTGCCTCCTCATCCGGACGAGCTCCAATCGTCTCTCCGCTACCGGGCCACGTCCTTGGCCTTGAAAAGCACCTTCCCCGTGTTCCATTGCTCGAAAATCGAAGAAAATCGGAAGATTTCGGAGCTTTTTTGCCCAACAATGGCGGTTTTTTGCGTTTTCTCTCTTCCTCTCTCGTAATTCTGTAAAAACTGAATGGGGAAGAGGAAGGGCGTTGGCCCTCATTAAAACCCTCTGGAACACGCTCCTATCCGCGCGGATAGGATTGTCAGGGTCAAAATGACCCTTTTGCCCTTTAAAAATCCAGGACTCTGCAGTTTAGTCCCCAACTTGACAGAGTTAACCAAAGTTAACCAAAGTCAGCCCCTTGTCAAGAAAATCATCAAACGGCAGTCAAACGTAAGACCGATTTCCCCGAGAAAGATAACGAGATCCCGTATCTTTCATCAAAATCTTCCCCGACAGTCAAACGTAAGACCGATCTTCCTGAGAAAGATAACGAGATCTCGTATCTTTCATCAAAATCATCCCCCGGCAGTCAAACGTAAGACCGATCTCCCCGAGAAAGATAACGGAATCCCGTATCTTTCATCAAAATTACCCCTATAGTCAAACGTAAGACCGGATTTCCCGAGAAAGATAACGAGATCCCGTATCTTTCATCAAAATCTTCCCTAGCACAAACGTAAGACCGATCTCCCCGAGAAAGATAACGGAATCCCGTATCTTTCATCAAAATTACCCCCGGCAGTCAAACGTAAGACCGATCTCCCCGAGAAAGATAACGGAATCCCGTATCTTTCATCAAAATTACCCACGGCAGTCAAACGTAAGACCGATCTCCCTGAGAAAGATAACGAGATCCCGTATCTTTCATCAAAATCATCCAACGGCAGTCAAACGTAAGACCGATTTCCTGCACGAATACGTCTGATTTTCCCCAGCAAAGGCTAACAAAATCCCCAGCAAAGTTAATGGAATCCCAAAAGCCAACGGAATCTCGAGTAGATCCCGAACTACGAAAGGGCTTGATTCCCACTAGGGATACGTAGGTAGCCTATCATTAGGTCCAGACCCTCGACCAAAATGGTCACCCTCTCCTTCGGCAGCAGACAAAGTCCACCGAAAGGCCATTTCAAATCAAGGTTCAAGGCGCCTAAAACGCCATCATCAAGTTCTGAGGCACCTAAAACGCCATCATCAAGGTCCGAGGCACCTAAAACGCCATCTCCAAGGTTCGAGGCACCTAAAACGCCATCTCCAAGGTTCGAGGCACCTAAAACGCCATCTCCAAGGTTCGAGGCACCTAAGACGCTATCACTAGGAAAGCGATAAATCACAATCATCCCCAACAGAGCGGGTAGCCATCAGACCAAAAATGGTCATTCCTATCCCTCAAATAGAGCGGATAGCCATCGACCGAAAATGGTCATTCATATCCCCCAGAAGTTTCTCTCCAAAGAATCGATCGCGTAACTCCCGCTTCATCTCGGTTCAAGGCACCTAAAACGCCATCATCTCCAGGGTCAAAGACCCGAACTACGACTGGCTTGATTCCCATTCGGGATACGTAGGTAGCCTATCGCTAGGTTCAGCCACTCGATCACCTGATCATCCCGCCAAATATGGAGCCTTACTCTTATCGACGACCCCGCTTCCTTCGAAAGCGCCGTCGCCGAGGGGCTACTGTAAGTGCTCCAATTTGAGCTTGTTAGTATTTTCGTTAGAAAATTAACGAAAGTTATAACATTCCTAACAATTACTAACAATTACTAACATTTCCTAACAATCCTAACATTTCTAACAAAGTGAGGGCAAAATGGGGATTGCCAAAAAAAAGATAAACCAAGGAAAAGAATCAAAAAAGCAAAAGAAATAAGAAAAACCAAAAAAAGAAATGGCTGGAAACATAATCTGGCTGGTTAATTTGAATTTTAAAAAAGATTATTCCTCTTGTCCAAAGCCTGGAGCAGCATTTAATGAACAGTGCACGCCACCAATCCCATCCGCGCGGACATGATTGCAATTTTCAGAGGGCTATAAATTGAGCCCTCCAGTCACAAAAATAAGGGGGAACAAGAGCATAATTCACAGTATTTTGGCTAATATACTCGAGAAAACAGTGAGAATTCTTTAAGAATTGTCACCTTTTTCTCTTGAATCTTCCCAACTTTCACTCACTCAAATCAAACCCAAACACTCTTGCATTCAAGCCTCAAACACTCATATATTCAAGCCAAAGCCCCAAAATACAAAGAAGATAGGTATAACCTCCCTCTTCTTACCCTAAATCTCTCATCCATGCATGCATTTTCAAACTACAAAATGTAGTTCATTCATCTTCTTGTCTTAGATCCAAGAAGATCACCATGGAAGTTCATCTCCATGGATGATCTTCTACAAGGATCAACATTATTTTCAATTTCTCTTACTTTCTTGCAAAGAAAACACATTTTCAAAACCCTAAAAAACATTTTCAAGCATCAAATCTCATTTTCAAAGGATAAAAATCCCCTTCCCAAGCAAATGAAGTGCTTAGTCCTAATGTACCCCAAGGATGGTTTGGTATAGTTGATTCACCACTAAAATTTCAAGTGATCACTAACCAAAACCTAGGGAAATGGGGACAAGCATGGATGCAAAACCCCCC
Organism: Adenophora triphylla var. japonica; assembly: GCA_022495995.1. Taxonomy (NCBI): domain Eukaryota; kingdom Viridiplantae; phylum Streptophyta; class Magnoliopsida; order Asterales; family Campanulaceae; genus Adenophora; species Adenophora triphylla. Next base: position 200,520 of record JAFEMH010003341.1, read on the forward strand.
TTAAAATCATATTTTCTTTCTTGAGAAGTTGCTGTCCAGTAGCAATTTTCCAAGATCCCAGTCCATTGTCTTAATTTTTGGACACAGATAAACTTGGAATTTGGTGTTGACTACAAAACACTTTTTGTAGACAACATCTATAGATTTCCAGACATATTTTTACTTTATTTTTTGGGTGAGTAAAACTCCCTTTTTCAAATTTTCTTTTAGAGGCTAGTTCATCAGCTTCTGGAAATCCAGATTGCATATCTGAGATTTCCAGAAGGTTTTGACGCCTCAAATCTTCTCCAAAATGGAAAATTCCTTCGCACAAATCTTATTTAAAGTGTCTGGAACAACTTTCATTCTCTGAGTTTATCCAGATTATGAAGTTTTAGGACCCTTGAATCCATTTCAAAATCAAAGGTCCACTGCCTTTTTCATTCTGGCAGAAGTGACTCTCAACTTCAAAAGGTCTTTTGAGTACCAAATCTCAATCCAAAAATCTTCCAAAAAATCATGGGATCAGTTTAAAATCTTAAAAAGATATCCCAATTTTTACTTTTCTGAGTTTCAAATTATTTTGGCCAAAACACAAACACACACACACACACAAATGATTTTCAGCTTGGAAGACTCGTTTTACGAGGCATTCCGGGTGCACACTAACGTCCTTCCCGGCGTGTAACATGACCTCCGAACCCAAATCTCTGATCTCGGGCATTTTTCAAAGTTTTGGCCCTTAAAACAAAAATGGCGTGGCGACTCCGTTCTTTTTCCCGGGTTTTATTTGGTTTTTTTCAAAGAAACGCGAAAAATCGATTTTTTTCCCGCGAAATGGCGACACATCATCACACATTGATATTCTGAGGATCGATAGGAGGGGGGACCCAGGCAGGATGGTCAGCCTCTGCGTCATTGGAGGCAATGATACTCAAGGCATTTTCAAAAAAGGCACCAAGTAATGAAGGGACCTGGCAGCCTCATCGTAGGAGTCTTGACCTATAAGCCGAGCCAGCTTCTCTAAGTTGAGGCCGAGAGATGTGTCAGCAACGATCCTCCGAGCCAGGTGCAGGTACCCATCAGAGTACATTGTGGCCGTCTCCTCGGCTAGAGCATCAGTGAAGGCCGAGCTAGCCTTATACTCCGAGAGAGAATCTTCAATTTGTGAAGGCAAGTTGGCCTCCAACTCCTTATACCTGGCATCAACTACCTCGACATTGGATTTCAGCTTAGCTTGGAGCTTCTCGACCTCGGCCTGCCCGACCCTAGCTAGCTCCTCGGCCTTGTCTTGAGCCGCCGCAGCCACCTTCTCGGGCTCAGCCTTGGTCGCCCTCTCAGCCTCCAGTTCCTCATGGAAGGTATTCATCATGGATGCAGCCTTGGCCATGATGGCCTCGCCCTTCTCCACCTACTTCTTCATTTTGGCAGCCTGCTCATCACGTTTCTTGTCCAGGGTCTCAGTGGCTCTAGCCTTGATGGCCTCATAAGCCGAGATAGAGGCAAGCTGCACAGAACAAAAGAGAATAATCAACAAAAGACAAGTGTTAAGAAAACCAAAGCAAAGACAGGGAAGCCTACCTCACCAATTAAGAGGCCTCTACTGTTGATGAGATGATCCACGGAGGGTTTGGCTGCAATGAGCTGATCAACATAGACTTGATCGAAAGCTCTGCCAATGATAGCCCAACCAGCCCTCAGAGGAGGACCCTTACGGGAGAGAAAATCGATTCCCTTGAAGATAGGCACCTTCTTAGCCTCCTGCAAAAACTGCTCGTCGTCGTCATATGTCATTATATGACGAGAAGAAAGTGTGGTTGAGGAAGTTGAGGCCGCCTTCTTTGATGGGCCGACCTCCTCATTCTCCCTTAGCCTTTTGAGAGCAGGGGTCCTCTCCCCGGTGTTTCCTTCCTCGACTCCAGTATGGCCGGCATCCAAAGTCTCCCCGCCTGGGGGAGTGGTCCTTTGGGAAATCTCTCCTTGGGTTGCCTCCCCGGCATGGGCTTCTTTAGCCTCCTCGTTAATGCCCCCCGGTGGTGAGAGGCAACGCCACTGCCTCCTTGGTAGAAAAAATTACTTGACGACGAGTGGCGTCCTCTTGTCTCTTAGATATAGCCGAGGAACAGGAAGCCTTCCTCTTCATCTTCAACACCACCTGGGGATCGAGCTTTCTCTGAGACATCTCTTGCTCTTGCTCGGGTGTCAAATCTGCAAATACAAGAAGGAAACAATTAGCATTTATGACGATAAAAGAAGAAGCAAGAATAAAATTCAAGAGTATGAAAGACGGGGAAGACGGAAAAATTACAGTCGACGACGTCATCTTCGGTTAGACACTGGTCGCCGTTTTGTTTGCAAAAGTCACAGTTGGCATGAAAGGTAAACCCTGGATGTATCCTCCAGTCGGGGAACCTATTGCTTCTGGTGACGGGAACGATGGGTACTACCTCGTCAATAAGTCCAGGCATAATGTTGGCCTGGACATAGTACCTTGGGTCACTCTCTAAGGTAGACCAACATAGAGTGCTCACCTCGGCAAATTGCTTCAATCTCTCAATCAATTGGGTACTCCATTCAGCTCTCCACACTACCTTGGGAACGTCGAGCAGTTCAGAAGGAGAGGGGAACTCCCAAACTTGACGGCTCTCTACTCGAATGACATGGTTGTTCCACCCAGCTACCTTCCTGGGCATTGGGAAGAGGAGTTTTGGCTGATTGGGGTCACTCCTAATCACTATCAGCCTGGAATCAGACTTATAGCTAACGGTAAAAAAATGGTTGAAGGCCGATTGGCAGGGTTTAAAGCCTAGACTATGGCACAAGCCAACGAATCCGACGAGGAACCTCACGGCATTGGCCCCTAGCATAGCCGGGACAACTTGCATATCCTCTAAGATCTCGTTTATAAATGGATCTAAGGGGAGACGAAGACCCTGTTGAAATTGTTTGTAGAAGAAATTGATGTGATTCAAGCTATAGTAAAAATCAGTTGCGGCCTCCTCGGTTTCAAGTGGGACCCAATGAGAATAACTAAGACTATATTCATCTCTCGACACCCCATACTTATTGTGAATTTCCTCAATCATGGGCTCACCGGCCTTAATGGGTTTTGGTCTAGGGGTGTACACCCTACCTCGGCCAGATCTACCTCGGCCTCGTCCTTGGTTACCATAAGGGACCTCCTCGTCAAAAGTATCAACAATGTTCCCCGAAGTTGAAGCACCAGCTTGACGGGCAACACTACTTCCTCGTATGGCTATATATACACAATGAAACAACAAGGGTCAAAAATTTGGCAAGGCAAATAGAAAACGAGGAAGGAGAAGAAAACCCCTCCTCGTCGTACGACCAAGGCCGAGGAGGGAACCTTACCCAGCAATGGAGGACGCTCCAAGGGATTGCCCTTCGAGTAGAAAAGGTTGATGTGATCAAGGATCTCAGAAAAATTCTGGAACACTACCATATTAGGGGAACCCTCATCTACTCGGTCTATACTGAACCGACTTGGATATCGTACGTCTTCTCTAGGGCTTTGGCACCTCGTCAATATCTCCCCATCTCTCCCAAATTCAACATCAACCAGGGGCCGTTGGTTCGTCGGTAAACCCTCAAATTATGGTTATGGTAGCCATACAAGAAGTTGGGATTACACCTCCATGTCCTTGCCATTTCTAAATACGAGGAGGGAGACACAGAGGGTTCAACAAAACTTAAGAAAAAAGCTTCGAGGGAGTAACAATGGCGGTTTCTCAAGAACATGAACAACCAAAAACCCAGAAATCAAAAATAAACGCAGAAAATAGTAAACGGAGAAGAAATTATACCTTTAAATTGAAGGTCGATGAAAAACGAACGGATGGAATCAAGCAGATCGAATGAATCTGGGTAACAAGATCAAAAACTCAAATGGCAGTTCGAACCTTGCTATTTCGCTCCAAAACTTCAATAGTGATAAAAGAGTAAAATTGTAAGGGGTTTTTGCTTTTATACTCACTCACAAAATGGATACGGGTCGAAGTCCGGGTAAGGCGCCGTCCTTTTCAAGCATTTAATGCCCTGGTGGAGTTCCAAGATGTGTGTCAGACTTCGTGTGGCGTGTCCCATCATTGTACGATTTGAAATGACAGAATGTGAAGCGCCTCGTGACACGTATGAGCTCGTTCGGATTCGTTTAGGCCGAGGTAGAGAACTACTTCCTCCTCGGCATAGCCGAGCTAGGAAGTCGGGGGCCACTGAACGGTATAAACCGAGGTACGAACGTGGATCCGTGACCGGGCAAGACCCAATGGATTGAGCCCTAAACATAATCCACACAAGTCTCATATACGATGAAGGGAGTGGGCTTTCCCTACCTTCCTCGTACTTGCCTCCTCGTCATTTCCCTATCTCGACATGGACATATCAGACGTATAATGACCAAGGCCCAATAACACCGAGGAAGGCTTCCCTCCAAGGCCGAGCAAGGCTCCCTTGACGACGAGGAGACCTCCTCGGCTATCAAGCAAAGGAAATGGCTTCCCCATTTCCTCATAATCTTCTCCTCGGCATCATCATTAGATGACCTGGTCATGGTGTGCAGTTATAATCCCTCTAGGATTGTAAGCACCTCTCATACAAGTTCAGGTCCAACAAGGACTCATCAAGTATAATCCTCCTAGGATTGACATCTTATCTCTTAGCATTCCTATCCAACATGGATTATACAATGCAATACCTATAAATACAAGCCATAATTCACATATTTTGGTACATTATCTTTTGATTCTCAACTCTTGTCAATTGATTTCTCTCTCTCAAAGCACATAAGCATACTCTCACACCGGAGGGCTTTCGCCAGTGAAGTCCCGGCTTAGTTTACGTGTTTGTTCATCTTTTTCAGGCTATTCAATCGTCGGGGTACAACCTTCCGCCGGATTTGAGCTGATTCGAACGTTTTTGGCATCATCATCAGTATATATTTCTTCTTTTGTCTCAAATTGCGCTATTTTTAGTGGACAAGAAAGAACATACTGTATATACTTTTTCTTCCTATACGAAAAGGCCTTATAAGTGACTCCCAAATTTTAAGAGTGTGAGAATGGTAAGTGAGATAAAGTAAATAAATTAAGAACTCAAATGAAACAATTTAGAAAATAAATTTTACCATTGAAAAAGAAAATTGGTACAGGTTGTCGAAGAACTGGGGGAGTATTGTGTCATAAATCTATACTATAGTATATTAAAGTAGGTCAAACATCATTAGGTATTGACACATAAGCTCCAAGTAGATGTTTATGTTCTCTCAGAGTGCCACGTCAGCTGATCTTCAAGGTCAAGGGAGTTGAAAGGAAATGGCGTATGAGGTGATTAATATCATAGTAATGAGTAGGTGTATAATTGGGTATATTATATGAGGTAAATATGATGATATGAACTGTTGAAGTAGATATCTATTATAAGTTATATAACTTCTTATTAGAGTTACCAGTTAAACTAAGATGTGTTGTAGATGTTGAGTATAGATGATTATGATTAGGTAGTATTGTATAGTTAGGGCTTAATGTTATTAGTAAAGCCATATATATATAAATGAATAATGACCTTTCACCTGGGAAATTAATGTATAATGATGTTTGAGCTGTGCTAAACCTTTGGTGTTGATGACATTAATAGTTACAAATGTCTAAAGACCATTCATATTCATGATAATATTAGCAGCTAGCTGATGTTTGAGCTGGGCTGGACCTTTGGTGTTGATGTTACTAATGTCTAAAGACCATTCACATTCACGGAACTATCAACTCCTGACTTTCCTCCCTGGCTTTCTAACTTCACTCAGATAAATTCACTTTATTTCTTCCTTAAAGGAGAAAACTAAAAGACTAGCCTTTTCCCCTTACCCCAGCAGGAAATTTGAAACTAATCTCCTCATTCTAATTGACTGATGTAAAATGCATTAATGTTATGCAGGAAAATGAAAAGCTTGGCAACTAATCTTCCCTATATAAGTTTGGCTGTTGCACATTACCCACCCACACTCAACAATCAGCCTCTACTATTTTCAAATGGCAGCCCATCAAATTACTATCGCTCAACTCCAACAAGGTCGTCAGGACAGTAGGAAGCTTATTTTCCGTGTTGTACGGATGTGGAAATCGCACAACGTCAGAAAATATAACGAATTAATGAGTGTCGATTTCGTTGCACAAGATCAAAATGTGAGAATCTCCATTCGTATTCTTCTGCATTTGTTTAATTTCTTACTATGTACACTTTTTCTAAATTTGTTCTTTATACTGGTATATACTTTTTACGCCGTTAGAGGTCGAATATTTGTTAAGTGATTATTTGCATCGTTGAACATTACTGCTTATAGTCTGAGAGTTTCTCTCTTTTAACACATTGGATATAAAGCTATGGAACACAATTCATCGTGCTGATTATCATTTATTAGAAGAAAGACCTGTAAGTGTTCAACCGTAAATACCCAGTTAGTTCACCACTCCTCTGAGACGCTTCTTCAAAGAAAGAAACAAATTTGATTGCTAAGTACAAATTTATGAATGTCAAGTATACATTCATGGAATTTTGTAATGTTAATTGCCAAAAGAGTTTTTAATGTTTATTTCTCTGCTCCCCTTAACAGCATGATGCCGTTCACTGTTCCATACGCAGTCGATTTGTGCCGGACTTTAATGGCTTAATCAAGGAGGGTAGCTTTTACTCGATGAAGAACTTCGCCGTAGCAAATTCAAGGCCAAACTACCGAGTCATACACCACGACTTTTATGTACTTTTGGACGCATCCACTATGTTGGAGGAATTGGTAGCAAATTTACCACAAATTGCTCCCTATAGCTTCAATATTATTCCTTTCCCAAATCTGCTTACTATAAGTGACGACCGTAGGAATTTATGCGGTGAGATTAATACATTTCATATTTATTTTCTACATTATCTCTTCCCTAAATGGCTCATTGACCAAAAAAATATGCCCCCTTTTTATGTATTATCAGATGTCCTTGGATATGTTAGCGGCATTTCTGAAGTTGGCCAAAGAATGAGCAACAATGAAATGACATCGATGCAATACTTGGAAATTATCGATCTAAAGTCAGTTTCTTCATTTTTAACCCCAATTATTTACATTGGACCCTATTGTTTAATTCCTACTAATATGTAATATTGGATATATTGTCCACCATTTTAATGTAATTTACTCCACAGGAAGAGGAAAATCAGGATGACATTATGGGGGATAGAAATGGTTAAGAGAGTTGCTGAACTTACTAAGAATGGTGATAGAGTTTGGATTATTTCATCCACAATTGTGAAGGCTGAAAATGATGGTACTACTAGATACTTTTTCATTACTGAAACTAATTTTAAATACAAATTTTTATTCAATAATTATTGTTTATATTTTCCAAATTGGCCTATAGGTTTATGTTCATTTGTCGAGTAGTAGCGCAACCAAATTCTATGCTGACAAAGACATTTGCTATATAAGGGATTTCCTTTCAAGGTATGATATTTTTTAAAAAATAATAAATTTGCCATATTGACTTAAGACTGACTTATGCATGAATGTAGCTTTTCAACCGACTTAGCCGATGAAGAAATTACACCAATACCAATTGTTGGGCCCTACATTTTCAGTCAACATGTTTACAACTTACACTTAACAACTTGGTACTAACAACTTGAGTTGTTCTATTTACAACTTGGCCTTCTGCAGGTTGGGACGCATAACGTTTTTCCTATTTTATAGGGAACGTGCCAAAGACCAGTTCAACTACGTTTCTTCAGCAAACAAATCACTATCTCTTCAACAACAATCAAATGCGGATATATCTCCAAGGATCAACTCTAATTCCGAGTTTATAGGCCCATAATCCTCTTTTTTGTTAATTAGTTTTATTTTTGAGGTATAAAAAGGGGGAACACACACTGTATTTTCACACACGTTCCTCACTAGCTTAAGCTCCCTTTTTCATACGCTCTTAGCATTGTAATCTCAAGAGAATTCTTAGTAAACTTTCGGTCAAGGCAGGAGCCATATCCTCCTGGGGTTTTGTCTTGGGAGAACAAGTTGTTCAAGGGCTTTCCCTAGTCAACAAACATCTTGTGTCCATTTCTATTCAACTTGATAGTCATTGTACCTAGATTCATATCACTTTAGTCACTTTTCCCATCGCAAAAATATAATTGTTGAAATTTGACCAAAACAATTTGGCGCCGTCCGTGGGAAACTTTGATTATTCAAGCAGAAATGGTTAATCCATCTTCCAGCAGTCAGAGTCGGCTGCTTCCTGTTTCCAATGCCCAAGGCAACCCTCCTCCAAGTGCGGAAGCTGTCAATTTGGAGATAATGTCCAACATGGCGGACATGATGAGGAAAATAGGCGATCGGTTGGATGATCAGGAGCGTACGAATACCATGATATTCAATGCCATTGATAGTCTGCGTAAAGGGAAGCTAGCGGAGACTCAAGTATCCACTCCGTTTTCACCTTTACTTCCTAGATCTTTGTTTGGTGCAGGTACAGGACCGAGCCATGTTGGAGATATCCCGATGTCCAACACCTTGCCAGCGGAAAGCACGATTGTGACATCCATTCCAATTGAGCAACCAAGATTCGGCCTATCAGCTAGCCAATCCGCGCTATCATCTTGCTACACTTATGCTACACCCTCAGTGGGGCAAACAAGAAGTTTCTTTAATGCTTTCGATACTTTCGCACCTCAAGTTAATAATTCTCCTCTTTTCGCAGAAAACCAACTTGTTAAGGAAATGCAAACCATTAAGGAGTTGCTCTGAAGCGTGCCTGGAGTCAACTTGCCATATCACCAAGTCTCTCCAACTTGCTACAACGAGTCTCGTTTTGTGCCACAATAGCCGATGTGGAGATCCCGAAGAAATTCTCAGTCCCTCATATGAAGAAGTATGATGGGAGTACCGATCCAGCAGAGCACGTGTTGCTGTATCAAGAGTCAATGGATATCATAAGTATCCCTCCTATGTTTAAAGAAGCGTGTTTTTGCAGGGGCTTTGGCTCAACCTTGTCAGGACCGGCCTTAAAATGGCTAACAGGGCTTCCTCTAAACTCTATTTCATCTTATGCTCAACTTGTCAATATGTTCATTAATCAGTTTTCATGCAACAGGGCATTTGACAAGTTGACTAGTGATCTTTATAGAATTGTGCAACAGCCTAACGAAAGTCTTAAAGAGTATTTGCACAGGTTCAATAAGGAGGCAGTGACTATACCCAACTTGGACGTGTCCACAGCAACGGAGGCATTCCGCATAGGCTTGAAGAAGAGCTCATTGTTTTACAACGAGTTGGTGATGACCCCCGCGAAACAACTTGATGAAATCAGAACCAGGGCCTTGCCTTACATCCGATTGGAGGAAGATAGCTTGGCAATGGGGAAATCAACTGGGAGGACTCCTACTCCTCTATTTGAACCCTCTGACAGACGATCGGACTCCCATCACACTAAGTCCAACAGGGGCAAACCCCCTGTTAAAACTGAACCTTCTAGAATTCATGTTGTAGATGATGATCAGGAAGGTGATGATAACGATTATCCACAAATTTCTGAATATTGCTTTTCTGTGGACATTGCAGGAATCTTGTGTGCCATGGGAAATCTTGGAGATAAAGCAAGATGGCCCAAGAAGAATGACCAGTCAACAACTTGGAAGGACAAGTCCAAGTGGTGCGCGTTTCATGAAGATTTTGGGCACACCACCGAGAACTGTTTCGCCTTGAGGAAGGAGATTGCTCATTTATTGTCCAAGGGTCTTCTCAAGGATTTGTTGGGCAAGAAGAGGGTCGAGTGAATCCAAAGAACCTGGTTCGAGGAGCAATCTAGGCAGAGAAAGTTGCACCCCCTCCGGCCACCAAGGTAGTGAATGTTATCTCAGGTGGGTCTCATATTTGCGGCACAACTTACTCTGCCGCCAAGCGTCATGCCAAGAGCTCTAAGGAAGATCAATCAGAATTGCCTATAAGGCGCCGCGACTTCACAGATGGTCATATCATTTCTTTTGAAGATGAAGATAAGGACAACACGTTGGACCCTCATCATGATGGTCTAGTTGTTCAGGTGCAGATTGCTAATTGTGTGGTCAAGCGGATCCTGATCGATGGTGGCAGTTCAGTCAACATCATCTTTACTCATGCTCTTGAAGATATGGGTATTCCTTTGTCTGAAGTTGTGAAGAACTCATCCGTACTGGTAGGGTTCAGTGGTGAGGTGAAACAGACAGTCGGTGAGATCAAGTTGCCCATCTACCTAGAGGGTATGAATTCCATGGAGAGGTTTTGTGTGATTGAATGCTCTTCTTCATACAATGTCATATTGGGAAGGCCTTGGATCCACAACATGAAGGCCGTGCCATCGACTTACCATCAATGCGTCAAGTTTCCAACACCTTGGGGTGTTGCCAAGTTGAAGGGAAACCAGCAAGTCTCTAAGGAATGTTACAAGATCAACATGAAAGCAAGCTCGACCCCTCGGCAAGCATAGCAATTAAAGAAAAAGGCCCAGGACATTCTTGAAGTGGTGGAGCACGATACAAAAAGCGTTCCTGTTGATGCATCAAATCCTGAGGCCCAAGTGCAAGTTGGGATAGACCTACCGTCCGAAATCGAAGAGGAGTTGATCGAGTTCCTGAAAAGCCAGAGATGCTGTTTCGCTTGGAAACATGAGGACATGACAGGGATAAGCAAGGATATTATTACTCACAAGTTGAACATCGATCCGACCATCCATCCTGTCCATCAAAAAAGAAGGAAGTTCGCCCAGGAGCGGAACCAGATCATAAAGGATGAAGTTGAGAGGCTTCTAAAGTCCAAGATGATCAGAGAAGTTCAGTACCCAAGGTGGTTGGCTAACGTTGTAGTGGTGGAGAAGAAGAATGGCAAGTGGCGAGTATGTGTGGACTTCACCGAGCTTGAACAAGGCACGCCCCGAAAAAGGATCCATTCCCTCTCCCTCATATTGATTCTCTAGTTGATGAGACAGCCGGCCACGACATCTTGACATTCATGGATGCATCTTCCGGGTATCAACAAATTCAAATGGAGCCTTCAGACCAAGAAGATACAGCATTCATGACTCCAGAAGGTATATCTTTGTTATATTTCTATGCCCTTTGGTCTTAAAAATGCAGGGGCAACCTATCAAAGGTTAGTGAACAAAATGTTCAAAGACCAACTTGGCAAGACGATGGAGGTCTACATAGACGACATGGTGGTCAAATCCAAACACATTGAGGATCATGTGGAGCACCTTGCTGAGGCATTCAACATCTTGAAGACCTTCAACATGAAGCTCAATCCGGCGAAGTGCAACTTCGGTGTTAGAGCAGGCAAATTCTTGGGATATATGGTAACCAAGAGGGGAATCGAAGCAAGTCCCGAACAAATCAAAGCCATTCTCAACTTGGAATCCCCTAAAAACATCAAGGACGTACAAAGGTTAACAGGTAGAGTAGCAGCTTTGAATAGATTTATATCCAAATCATCTGATAAGTGCAGGTTATTCTACGAAGTGTTAAGAAAAAACAAACTTTTTCAATGGACTGACCAACACGAGGCCGCCTTCAAACAACTTAAAGAATACTTGATGACGTCACCCCTACTCGCCAAACCCGAACATGGTGAGCATCTTTATTTATACTTAGCTGTATCTGAAAATGCTGTTAGTGCAGTATTGGTGAAAGAAACCCAGGGTGAACAACATCCTGTTTACTATGTAAGCAAGTCTTTATTGGATGCTGAAACAAGGTACTCTCATCTTGAAAAATTAATATTAGCCTTAACTACTGCCGCCACCAAATTACGTCATTATTTTGAAACACATTCCATAACTGTTAGAACTAATTATCCTATAAGAAATGTGTTGAGAACGCCAGAGATGTCGGGCAGGTTGGCCAAGTGGTCAGTCAAGTTGAGCACGTATGACATTTCGTATGAGCCAAGAACAGCCATCAAATCGCAGGCCCTAGCCGATTTCGTAGCCGACTTCAGTCCTAGTTTGCAGCCCGAGGTAGAATTGGAAGTGCAACAACTTGAAGGTAAAACTATTCCTAGATTTTGGACATTGTTTACAGATGGAGCCTCAAATTCCAAGGGAATTGGTTTGGGAATAGTCCTGAAGTCCCCTCAAGGTGATATCATACCTCAAGCTGTATCTTGTGAATTCAGTGCAACAAATAACGAAGCTGAGTATGAAGCCCTAATCATGGGTTTAACTACAGCTCTAAGCTTGAATATTACACATTTAAATGTATTTGTTGACTCTCAACTGCTAGCTAACCATTTTAATGGCAGTTATATGGCGAAGCATTCCAAGATGACTCTGTACCTCCAACATGTTAAAGCCTTAGCTTCGAAATTTCTATCATTCTCTTTGGAACAGGTCCCAAGAGAATAAAATACAGAAGCAGACGCCTTGGCTAACTTGGGTTCAACTTGCAAATCAATGTCGCATTCCAGTATACCCATTATTTATGTTAAGTACCCGGCAATAGACCAAGTTGAGGAAATTCAAGTGGTTACACCATCTACTGGGGCACAAGATGTTAAACCTTCTTGGACCCAACCTGTAATTGAGTTTCTTCAACTTGGAACTATTCCACCCGATGTTAAGAATGTTAGATCTTTTAAGATTCGTATTTCGACTTTCGTTTTGATAGATAATGTGCTGTTTAAGAAGTCTTTTGCAGGACACTACTTGAGATGTGTCGATAACGATCAAGTTGAAGTGGTGCTTAAAGAAATCCATGAAGGAATATGTGGGAACCATTCCGGAGGAAAGGCATTAGCATCCAAGGCCCTCAAGACGGGATACTATTGGCCAACCATGCGTCGAGATGCCATGAGCTACGTACAGAAGTGTGATGCCTGCCAAAGACATAGCAACATCTTGCATCAACCTGCCGAACCTCTACATCCTATAGTCTCATCTTGGCCTTTCATGCAGTGGGGCATGGATATTGTAGGCAAGTTGCCCAAAGCTCCAGGAGGCAAAGTATTCATGTTGGCTCTAACCGATTATTTCTCGAAATGGATCGAGGCAGAAGCTTATGTACAAGTAAGAGATAAAGAGGTAATTTCATTTTTAAAGAAAAATATCATTAGCAGGTTTGGTGTACCATCAGAGATTGTATGTGACAACGGGTCACAGTTCATAAGTAAAAAGACCAGGGATTTTTGTGCTCGCTGGGGCATCAAGTTAATCATGTCCACACCTGTCCACCCTCAAGCCAATGGCCAAGCTGAGTCTAGCAACAAGTTGATCATCAACAACTTGAAAAAGCGTCTAGATCAAAAGAAGGGAAAGTGGGTCGAAGAACTACCACTTGTGCTTTGGGCAGATAGAACTACTTCTAAAGGAGCCACAGGTAGGACTCCCTATTCTTTAGTATTCGGAGCTGAAGCTGTGATTCCAGTTGAAGCGACAGTCCCCACAGCAAGGTATGGCTTATTAACTCAAGATGAAAATAACCTCTTGCTAACTCAAGATTTAGATACAATTGATGAGATCAGGGATTTAGCCAAGATAAGGATGGCAGCTTATCAGCAGCGAATTGCTAGGTCTTACAACAAGAATGTCAGAGTTAGAAGGTTCCAGGTTGGTGATTTAGTTTTAAGAAAAGTATTTCAAAATACAAGAGAATTGAATGCAGGTAAGCTGGCTCCCAAGTGGGAAGGCCCATATCTCATCGATGCTGAAGCGGGCAAAGGTGCATACTGGTTGTCAACCCCGAGTGGAGACAGAATCCCTAGAAGTTGGAACGCTATCCACTTGAAACTTTATTTCATGTAAGTCCGGTTATTTATAATTAGACTCCACAGGTACGGTTCAAATTTATGTCGAGTTCAATTACGCATTTCAAATTTTTACTCTTATTAAAACACTACTGACTTGAGCGTCGGAGGGGCGTTAGCTATGCTGACGCCCAACCCTAACATGAATTTGTTTTGCGAGGTGCAACTTGAGCAAACGGAGTAGGCTCAACATGTTGACACGCCAGTACGGCTGATACTTGTTGAGACCTAAGCTGGAACAGGACAAACATGTTGACACGCCAGTACGGCTGATACATGTTTGAGCCTGAGGAGGACAAAGGTCAAGCATGTTGACACGCCAGTACGGTTGATACATGTTTGAACCTGAAGAAGAAAATTTCAACATGTTGACACGCCAGTACGGCTGATACATGTTGGAATTCTAGCTGGAGAGGGATAGAACTTGTTGACACGCCAGGACGGCTGATACTTGTTCTATCTCTTCAAACGAATTACCTCTGATCAAAGGTACTTATGGTTAAAAGATATTCATCTTTTCTTACGAATTAAGGTTTTGACACCTTCGCCTGGGCGCACGTTTTCACACTTCTTCAAGTTGTGAACTATTGGTTGTAACATTTTCATGTTACCTTCGGTTTATAACATTTACATGTTATCTAAAGAACAAACAAGCGTCTCTCAGAGACATAAGATACTTTGCTAAAAAACCATTAAGTGTTTTTCAAAAGATTTTTTGCAAACTATAGGACGAGTTGGATAAGCCAACAAGTCCCTAAACCTAAAAAGCTTGGAGTACTAGACCAACCTAGTACCCCCAAATAAATTGTCTCGGCTCTTATGAGCCATTACAAACTAAAAAAGAACCTTGTTTTTGGGGACACTCCCCCCATTTGTTGTACCAGTAGTGGTACACAAATAAAGCAAAAATTGTTTTCATCCAAAATACCCAAAAGCTTTAAAATGTTTTTCAAACTTCCTGGCCTGCTGCCGCCGGTGTTGCACCCTCCACTTGATCATTTGGAGTAGCCACTATGGTGCTTAGATCCTTGTTAGCATCATCAACTAGAGCTTCCAGGGCCGCGGAATTCACTTCTTCTGCATCCGCTGGCTCACCAATGTGGTCCTCCAAAACTTTTCTCTCATCTTCCAGGTTCCAAGCTATGGCCTGTCCATTTTCATATTCTTCAATCATTTGAATGCGAGTCTCCAACAAAGTCTTGGTGGCGTTAAATTTGAAGTTCCCCTCTGCAACTTCAAGTTCTTTCATGTGAGCCTTATTCTCAGCACGAATGGCTTCCACTTCTTCTCCTAAGCGTTCAAAATCCTTCCTCAAACCTTCCATCTCACCAGCATGCTTGTTTGCCTCCCTCTTCAACTTCTCCACTTCCTTGGCACTTTTGGTAGCCTCCTTTTTTGATTCTGCAGCTTCGTGACCAAGCCTCGCCGCTTTGATCTTCAATGCACCAATGTGGGCCACAATCGGGGTCATGAGTTCCTGCACCAAAAAAAAATGTTAATACTTTATCAAGCTATTTGATAAAATTCAAAGATTCCTTCGTCTTTACCTTCTCAACAACAGCCCTAAACTTTTCTCCTAACTTCTCCATGTCCATATCACTGTTTGCATCCGTGGCCTCAGCTTCCACTAGCTTTCTTTTCTTTGCATCCCCCTTCTTCTTGGATGCAGCCACATGAGAGCTAGCCACAATAGACACAGGGGTAGGGGGTTTACCATCCTTCTTTGCCAAGATTTTTGCTCTGGCTGCAGCAAGAAGGTCAGCAGCGTTAACAGTTTCCTTGGAGCGAGTGGCTGCAAAATAGGATGAAGAGTTAGAACAGATTAAAGGGGTTAAAACAACTTGGAGATAGGCAAAGATTTAAAGTATTTGATTAACCTGTAGACATTGGGATAGACTCAGAAAAGGTTTCTTCAAGGTTTACCTCTCGGGCTTCTTCAGGACCAACTTCCTCGTTAGAATCTCGCAAGAAATTGAACCGGTAGTGCCTTAAAAGTTCTCACTAAGGGTTCCAAGTTATAGATCTTGCTCACTCTTTTCTCTGTGTTGTCCTTAAAGGGAAAAAGCACATCCAATTTCGCAACTAGGCCAAAGAGAAATTTGGAGAAATAGTTAGTACATTGCTGAAAATCATCATTAGAGTAAGAAAAATTGCCTACTACCTTGGGACCTCCATTTGAAGTTGGCACCCACATCCTTCGCCAGGGTGCTCTTCTTTGCAAAAAAGAATTTGTTCTTCCACCCTCTATCGGCGGGATCAACATTGTCGATTAAGAAAGGCGTCCTACCAACCCTAACCCTAAAGCCATACCTCCCTAAACCAAAGCTCCTAAACTCATTCGTAAAAGCAAATTCCTCTAGACCAATTGCTAACTCTGTTTCTGCATTTAGCCTTACTAGGGTTTGAAGGCTTCTCCAACCTTGAGGCATGAGTTGGGCATAGTTAAGCTTGGTAGATGCAAAGAACTGAGTGATTAAAATTGGAAAAGGGAATTTCAGACCAATAATGAACGGATATTCAGGGAAACATACCCATTCGGGGGAAAAACACTCTGGAGTTAGGTTAGGGTGGGTAAAAAGTTCAGTTTCGAAAGCCATGGCATGATTCCTCTTGATAATTTCTAAATTGGCAGCAGGGATGGTACACTTTTCTTTTTCAGGGTTCTTCAACATGTTTTGGGTGAGAAAACCCGCGGGCAAACCCTCTCCACTCTCGATTAAAGTTACCACCTTTCTCTTCCCCATTTTTCAAGCTTAAAACAAAGATTCAAAGATGGAACTGAAAAGGAAACAAGAAACTCACCGGCAATTTCTACTTGATTCTCCTCTCCAAACCGTCTTCCCTGGTTCTCCTTCTTCTTCCCGTAATCTTTTTGAAAGCTACGTTTTTGAAAGGGAGAGTTGGAACAGGAGTCTTCTTATTTATGGAGGTTGAAAGTGGTTGAGACCTTTTAAAACAAATAAACCTTTTTGCCTTGGGAAAAACCACTTAACCGTCCCGTCGCATCCCTTTTTTAAAACCGTCATTCTTTTTCTTTCTTGTTTTGGCAAACCTTTTGAATTCTTTTTGTCTCTTTCTATTCTTCATTTTAAAATTCAAAAAGTTTGGGGGCAATTGTTGGGCCCTACATTTTCAGTCAACATGTTTACAACTTACACTTAACAACTTGGTACTAACAACTTGAGTTGTTCTATTTACAACTTGGCCTTCTGCAGGTTGGGACGCATAACGTTTTTCCTATTTTATAGGGAACGTGCCAAAGACCAGTTCAACTACGTTTCTTCAGCAAACAAATCACTATCTCTTCATCAACAATCAAATGCGGATATATCTCCAAGGATCAACCCTAATTCCGAGTTTATAGGCCCATAATCCTCTTTTTTGTTAATTAGTTTTATTTTTGAGGTATAAAAAGGGGAACACACACTGTATTTTCACACACGTTCCTCACTAGCTTAAGCTCCCTTTTTCATACGCTCTTAGCATTGTAATCTCAAGAGAATTCTTAGTAAACTTTCGGTCAAGGCAGGAGCCATATCCTCCCGGGGTTTTGTGCCGGAGAACAAGTTGTTCAAGGGCTTTCCCTAGTCAACAAACATCTTGTGTCCATTTCTATTCAACTTGATAGTCATTGTACCTAGATTCATATCACTTTAGTCACTTTTCCCATCGCAAAAATATAATTGTTGAAATTTGACCAAAACACCAATGTATAGCGCCTTAGTTAGCAGGGATGAATATGATCGTGGGAAAAAAACCATCCCCGAAGTTCTTCAAATGATTGAAGATGGAGTTGACATTGTGAGTCTGCCTACTATAAATGATGATATATGACTTAGGCTTTGATTTATATTAAAGCTTTTCTATTATTTTTTTTTGGGCAGAATTTTGCATTCTTCGTTAGTGGGGTGATTGCTAGAATTGAAGAACAGAATGGTTGGCGTTACAACTCATGCTCTCTTTGCAAAAGAAAATTATCACTCTTGGACAGTAATTTACATTGCAAGTTTTGTAAAAGGAATGAGGCATATCCTGTACTGAGGTATTACATATATTATATATCTTTTTTTTAAAAAAAAAAATACATGTTTTTTATGTTAGTGATACATGACACAAGTTTTTTTTTTAAAAAAAAATTATAGGTATAGAGTTGAAGTTGACGTAGAGGATGGTGGACATGTGTTGAAGTGTGTCATGTTTGATCGCGAGGTCGAGAAGTTAATCACATTCAAAGCTGGCGATTTGGTCAACATGTACTATGAGGTTATTTCCATATATTAATTAATTTATTATTTTATTCAATAAATTTCATTATGCATGTTTTTAATAACTTTGTATGATTGTATAGGAGAAATCTAATTTGCCAATCCCCCCTCAATTAAGTGAAATAATTGGAACGCGTCATATTTTCTTGCTCAAATTTAACGGCGAAAGCTGGGGTACCTATAATGAGAATTTTACCATTGGACGTATACTTTCTGAAGCTGACATAGTTGACATGCCCAAGAATAAGGTTAGTAAATTTATTTCCCAACTACGTGTAATGGAGGATGAAAAATAAGAAAAAAAATTAGCTTTATTTTAATGAGCAGGGGATAAAAATCAATTGCAATGAAGATTTGAACATGGTCGTTAAAACTCCATGTTTGGGTGAAAAGAGAGCTGTCCATTCTACATGGTAAGTAAATTATACATGTTTCTATGATTTTTTTGTCACGTTTTTCAAAGAACGAAAAAAAGCTAACGACAATGATTTATATGATTAAAATTGCTCTACTCATTGTCTTTTGTTTTTGGTAGCTTGACTGAAGGTGTTAGTGGCTCCATGCATGCTGTGGATAAATCAAATGCAAAAGAGAAGGCGATTGAAAGCAATGCTACGAAAAAGTCCCGGAAGTCATTAAAGTTTTAGAATTTCTGTTTACCTATGGCGATTATCAGTTTGAACTCATATGAAGTGCTTTTTAAGGTTTTTATTTTCATGGTTCAATAAGGGTTTTATTAGATTTGATGAATAAAGAATGTATGCTTTTTAATCTGCTTTGTGAAATACTTTTGGAGTTGGAAATGCAATATTTATTTATCTTGAATAACATGTTCATTATTTTCTATTAATTTTGTATTTGTTTCACATTTTATCAGTTGTTGTGAAAACTAATATAGCATATACTTTTGGAGTTGGCAGTGGAATATCTTACAA
This sequence comes from Adenophora triphylla var. japonica, assembly GCA_022495995.1. Classification (NCBI taxonomy): domain Eukaryota; kingdom Viridiplantae; phylum Streptophyta; class Magnoliopsida; order Asterales; family Campanulaceae; genus Adenophora; species Adenophora triphylla. Next base: position 219,524 of record JAFEMH010003341.1, read on the forward strand.
TCTAAAATAATATGATTATTGATGCTTTTACTTAAGGCAGTTTGATATAAGCCAAAAATGATTAGAGATTAACAAACATTTTAAAATTTACTCCTACTAAACTTTTATTGTTAAGAAATGTGCAAGTTTGCATTTCTTCGCTTCTATATTTAAACGTCCTTACCCACTTGAAGCGTTGTGTTTAGTTGTCCCCCTTATATCTATAGAAATTAAAATAAAATAATTAAATGAAAAAAAAACCTCAATCTAAAATGTGACATTAAACTCTTTAACGGGTCCAAGATGTCTTTTACTTTGTTTGACAAGGCGAGTTTCTATTTTTTTTCTAGCACAACTGTTATTTGTCATGGTTTACATGAATTAGCATTATTCCCTCCGTCCCACGTGAGTTGACACCAAATTTTTTGGCACATGAATTAAGGAAAAGTAGGAGAGAGAAATAGTGGGAGGATATGTTTGTGAGTATGAAAAATTAAATAGGAAAGGGAATGAGTGGGAAGAATAGTAAGTTAATTGGTTACATTTTAGTTTTTTTAACTGTTACAATTTCTTTTAATTTGAAAAAGTCCTGTGGTTCTAAAAAATTATTAAAGACAACATAATGCATATAAAATAATTGACAATGTATATTTGATGTATTTTATAATTAATTTGTCCATTTAAAAAAAAAATTAGAGCTTTTAAAAATATTGTGTTGATATTTATATTTTGAGGCTTTCAATAATAAAAGTATAGACCCCTAAGATTATCGGTAATTTTCTCTCTTATTTTATACAGTAATTATTTTTAAAAAGAATGCTTGACTGAATGTTCCATTTTAACATTGGCTTAATTCAGGTTCTCATATGTCATTAACTAGGTAATCAATAACATGCTTATAATTATATATTGACCTTTCAATTATAAAAGTGAAGACCCTTGGATTATCAATCATAAAGTTTTTGTTGTTGTTAGGACTTCCCCAAACTTCCCATGGATTATGAGAACAAAGGAAGAAATGAATGTCATTTGGGTTAAAAAAAAAAAAAAGACCTTTTACATTTTCTGTTCATTCTATACCCTCTTCGATCTCCATTTCTACTCTAAAGGATTTACCCAACTATAATTCCATCGGGTTACTTATTCTAACAATTAGAGAATAAACAATGATCAATGAGGTCGTCGCTCAAAATATTGGTAATTTCAATAACAATTTCATATTATTTACTTAGTATTATCCTGACTAATTTCACTTTCCATCTCTAACTTCTTGAATTCTTTTATTATTGTGCTCAGTGATTCCGAGCAAAGAAACATCAAAGTTTAATAGAGCTTTACGTAAAGAAATCATCAAAAACAATAGGAAGCGAAAAAATGCAATGCCAATTGACGTTCTGGAGCACAATGATAACTCTTTTATGAATTCATCTTCGAGTAATTTGAACAATTATGTTTGAACAGAATTTTTCATATAAATTTTCAATCTATTAAACGCTGACTTGATTGCACTTTGATACATTGTTTTCTATGCATTCAGAAAAGCCCATCAACGAGTCCAACTTACGTAAAAGAAGAAAATCAAGTAAACATCCTGCTTATGAAACTTTCCTGGGGAGTACAAGTTCATCATCTTTTACCATTGGAACAAGTAGTAAGTTGATATCCGCCCCTATTCCAGGTTTTACCAGTGTTATATATCTTAGTAATATATAATTTTGAACTCTTATGTTAAATATGTCATCTTTGCGTCTAATTCAAAAGAAAAGTTCTTTGTATATATTGTTAGGGTGAAGTTTATTTTTTCGTCTTAGGTTATTCCAAAAAAATTTATGCGCGGCAAAGAAGACAGGAATGAAAAGATATCATTGCTGAAAAAAAAAAACCCCACACAATATATGAAAGACATGCCTTCAGCGTCAAATACTTCTAGAAGACGAGTAATCCATGCGAAGGGTTAGTAACTAACTACAACTTTATATAACATTTTTAACAAGATTTTCAATAATAATTTTTAATATCTCTCATTGCAGATAAGTATTCTACTGAAGTCTCATACTATGGTCGTCCTGATTTTGAATGCAAGTATTGTGGCGCTGTTTTTTGGAATCGAGAAAGAGTGAAAAAGGCAGGGAAAAATACTTATCCAATTTATTCTCTTTGTTGTGCCAATGGGAAGATAGATTTGCCAAAGCGTAAAACACCCCCCGAGCCTTTAAAGTCTTTGCTCTATGGTGATGATATTGTCAGATCTCCTAAATTTCTGAATAACATCCGGGCTTACAATTCAATGTTCTCAATGACATCGATTGGGGGGAAAGTCGACAACTCTATCAATAACCTTGGTTCTATTTACACATACCGGATAAGTGGTGAAAATTATCACCGTGTGGGTTCGTTGCTACCCCAAGAAGGGAAGCCTCCTAATTTTTTACAACTCTATATACATGATACAGAAAATGAGACTCAAAATCGTATTCAAGCTGTGAATCAAAACGAAGTGAATGAGGAGTTAGATAGTACAATTGTTACTGAATTGATCAAAATGCTGAATGAACACAACGAAATGGTAAAAGCTTTTCGAATGGCAAGGGATTGGTACAGGGGAAATAAGAATGCGGATTTTTCCCTAAGACTGATCAAGAAAAGATCAGACCGTCGACGACAATACATTCCGCCTGTAGCTTCTGAAGTTGCAATGCTTATAGTGGGTGATATGGCAAATAGTAACTGTGAAAGGGATTTGATTATTCAATCACGTGATGGAATTTTAAAACGGATCAATGATTTGCATCCGTCTTACATGGCATTACAATATCCACTTTTATTTCCATACGGTGAAGATGGTTTTCATATTGAAATACCCTACGTGAGAAATAGTGGTGTTAGGAAAACCAAGAGAAAATTTGTTACAGCAAGAGAATTCTATTCATACGTATTCCAATATAGGAGGAATGAGGGTCAGACTCTCCCGTGCTCGGGTAGATTGTACCAACAAAAAATAGTTGATGCTTACACACAAGTTGAACAACAAAGACTCCGGTGGTGTAAAAAAAATCAAGGCACTTTGAGGACGGACCTCTATCGTAATGTCAATGATGCTATTCAAAGAGGAGATTGTGATTCAACAAAAGTTGGTATGAGGACAATTCTACCCTCTTCTTTCACAGGGAGTCCAAGGTATATGATGCAGAATTATCAAGACGCTATGGCAATATGTCGTGTCTATGGTAATCCGGATTTCTTTGTGACATTTACCGCAAATCCTAATTGGCAAGAGGTCAAAGATATACTTAACGAATTGCCTGGACAGAAACCGGAGAATCGGCCTGATGTCGAAGCACGCGTGTTTAAAATGAAGTTAGATGAAATGATACATGACATTGTAGATCAAGAAATTTTTGGCAAAGTTGATGCAGGTACTTGACTTTAAATTTCTTTTTAATCTTTATGTGTTTTGCGTTAGTATATAGTCAAGTTTATTACACGACTAATAATTTCACATGGATATATCATTTTAATTACTACCAGCTGTATACACAATTGAATTTCAAAAACGTGGTTTACCTCACACCCATATCATCTTTTGGGTCGATGAAAATTCTAAGTTTCATACAACGAAACAAGTGGATACAGTGATTTCTGCTGAAATTCCAGATCCAAAGATAGACCCTATTGGGTATGACGCTGTTAAACAATTTATGATGCATGGTCCTTGCGGAAATGCTAATCCAAGTTCACCTTGCATGAACAATGGTACTTTTACATATTTTTCATTTAATTTTATTTAATGTTTCAAATCCCTTCTCTGATTCTCACCCTTTCACGTTTGTCAGGCACATGTACAAAACATTTCCCAAAGTCATACCAAGTGCAGACAAGAATTGACGAGAACGGCTATTGTATCTACAAAAGGCGAGACACGGGTATATATATTGAAAAAGGCAATATTAAATTGGATAATAGATTTGTTACTGCCTACAATCGTTATCTCTTGGTTAAATATTAAAGTCATATTAACGTTGAAGCGTGTAATAAATCTAAAGCCATAAAGTACTTATTCAAGTATGTCACAAAAGGGCCTGACAGAGCTACAGCAATAGTTGAACCTTTGGGAAGTAAAACAAAATTCTCGAGACAACAAAATGAAGGTGAAAGTCATGATGAAATTAAAATGTTTCTTGATTGTCGGTATATATCTGCATGTGAGGCTATATGGAGAATATTTGAATTTCCCATTCATTATAGACGTCCAGCTGTTGAAAGACTCTCTTATCATCTTGAGGACGAACAACTTTTGATGTTTAATGATCACGATCCATTGCCTAGAATTATTAATAGGGAGAAATCTACAAAAACAATGTTTACCGAGTGGTTTGAACTGAATAAAATAGACGCTGATGCTAGGTCTTTAACATATGCTGAGTTACCATCCAAATATGTTTGGAAAGCTGGAACGTTTATTTGGGGGAAGAGGAAGTCTGGCAAGTCTATTGGAAGATTAACCTATGCCCATCCAAGTTCAGGAGAAAGATACTATCTACGGCTTCTCTTGAACATTGTTAAAGGCGCTGTTTCATATGAAGATATGAGGATAGTGAATGGGGTTGTGTGTGACACAATGAAAATGGCATGCTATGTGAGAGGACTTCTAGCAGATGATGGTGAATGGCACGATGCATTGTCAGAGGCTTTTCAATGGGCAACGGGTCCAAAAATGAGGGATCTGTTTTTGACTATACTCTTATTTTGTGATGTTTCGGATGCTCAGAAATTTTGGGAATTGAATTGGCAGAAAATCAGCGAAGATATCTTGCGAACTAGGCGAACTGTTTTGAGGCTGCCGTCATTGGTATTATCTGATGAACATATTAAAAATCCGACGCTCGCGATTACAAAAGATATTGATGAAAAATGGACGTTCTTTGGAAGATATAGATGGAATGCCCCTTCCGGATAAAAAATTGTTAGATCAATTGAAGAATAGGATGATTCTTGAAGAAACGAACTATGACATTCAAATGCTAAAAGAGGAACATGAGGTCCTTAAATCTTCTTTGAATCCGGAGCGGTAGAAGTCTATGAAAAAGTGATTCATGCAGAGAAAATAAAACCCCGAAATTATTCTTTCTATATGGGTATGGCGGCACGGGAAAACGTATCTCTATAAAGCTATAATGAGCGATTAAGATCTTGCTCCAAGATTGTTCTAGCGGTTGCATCATCGAGTAAATATTTTTATGCGATTATGCAATATGTTTTCTATTATTATCACCTTACGTTTTATTACTTTTTAATTTTTTGTTTTCGATTGTAGGCATAGCATCGTTGTTACTCCCGGGTGGCCGAACAGCCCATAGTCGCTTTAGAATACCCTTGAATGTGACGGAAGAATCAACGTGTACTATAAAACAAGGTACGCAAATGGCTGAATTGATTCAAAAAGCAAGTTTGGTTATATGGGATGAAGCGCCAATGGATGCTAAGCATGCATTTGAAGCAGTTGATAAAACTTTAAAAGATATTTTGCGTGGAACGGAAACATATGATAAAGATAAGGCATTCGGTGGGAAAACATTTTTGTTGGGTGGAGATTTTCGACAAATCCTACCTGTTGTTCCCGGGGGCACAAGGGGTGATATTGTCAATGCCTCATTGAGTAGCTCTTATCTTTGGAAAGAATGTGAAATTTGTGTTCTTACTACGAATATGCGATTACAGGATTCTCAATTGGGTAGCAATGATAGCCATATTTCATTGGAGCTTTTTTCAAATTGGATTCTTAAAGTAGGAGACGGTTGTGAAGCAGCTAAAGTGAGGGATGAGAGTGAGGAAGCTGAATGGATTCAAATTCCATCACAATTGCTGATTCAATCAACAGGAGATTCTATTAGTGATATTTTTCATTCGACATACCCTGGCTTTGATTCTCTGAGGCTTGATAGTGGCTACTTGACAAATAGAGCAATTTTAACTCCCAAAAATGATACAGTGGATAAAATAAACAAATTTATTATGAAAAAAATTGAAGGAGAAGAGAAGGAATACCTAAGCATGGATTCTATTGACACTTCAAACTCTGACATCCATAATAAAGGTTTATTATATCCACTTGAGTTTTTGAACAGTTTGAATTTGCCAGGAATTCCAGAACATAGACTTAAACTGAAAATAGGTGTCCCTGTAATGCTACTTCGGAATGTTAATCCAAGCAAAGGAATGTGTAATGGGACGCGAATGATGATTACTCAACTTGGGAAAAGAGTAATTGAAGGCAGTATAATTTCTGGATCACATATCGGTGACAAAGTCCTTATTCCAAGAATATGTCTTACATCTTCGGAAGGGAAGTTACCATTTATGTTAAAAAGAAGACAGTTTCCCCTTAGAGTATGCTATGCGATGACAATAAATAAAAGTCAAGGGCAAACGTTAGAAAATGTTGGTCTATATTTGCCTTATCCGGTTTTTAGCCACGGACAACTGTACGTTGCTTTATCCCGAGTCAAGTCTCCAACTGGTTTAAAAATTTTGCTTGACGAAACTGACGCTGACTTTAAAGGATGGACCAAAAACATCGTTTACAAGGAAATTTTCAATTCAATAGGTACATCTCCTACTCTTTATGACTTATTTTAATGTTTATTTTCTTTGAACACCTTTATCCAAAATTTGTTTTTTTAAAAAAAATAATTCTGTGCAGTTTTTGATTGTAATTCCATGGTTGAGTCAAAGACGGATGTATGGATATCACTTTGTGTGAATTTAAATATGCAAAAGTCAGCCAATTCAAGTCTTGAGCAATTTGAAAGAAAAGAGGGGTGAAAAATAAGGGACTCAAGAGACAAATATTTGGTGTTTTTGTATTAATGCACCATTTCGTAGCTATAAATGTTTTGTAGCCGGTACATATTATAAACAATTATCTAGCTTCTGACCTGTGATCAGTTCAATCTGATTGTTTTGTTGTATTATCTTAGTTATGTCGCTTTTACTACCAAAGAATGATACTTTGAACTATTGACAATTTATTTTTCATATTTTGAAATTTTGGTATTTGGTTTATGGCCAAAGTTATGATCCTTTTTTTTATAGAAAGTATCCATTTTATTTAATGTGGTTATTTGATGATATGTATTAGATATAATATCACATGGGCATATTTTAAGCTTCCAACTTTTCAAGCCCAATGCTTTGTTTGTCCGGTGTAAATTTTGAAATAATTATTTAAATTAAATAATAAATGATATTTTATCTTCCACTAATTTTATTTTAAGAACCCTTACTAATTTATTTTCTATATTATTTTATGATAACATTCATTAATAAACAAAATTTTCCTAATTAGAAACTATCAATAAATAAACCACACAATAAAATTCGGGACAAAGTTGAAACAAAATAACAAAAACTAACCTGTTTTCGCCGCCTCACTTTGATTCTCTCCGAGCCTAAATCTGCAGATTCCTTTGCTTCCTCTCCTTCCAACCAGCTTCAACCTAATCATAGAACGATGCGAAGATAATGTACATTTGTTAAGAGTATAGTAATATATGGTTTGGAATTTATTCGAAATTTGTTTTTCAGTTTACAATGGAGAATAAACTGCTTCTCAGTTTTATACAATACTATAGATCTCAATTTCAAGAATTGTAACTTTCAAAAAAAAAAAAAACCACATGGAGTAACAAGTTCAACTAATAACAGCCTAACTAAAACACTTCCTTTGATGTCAGCAACCTTCCAAGTCCCTCCACTTTAGATACACTAACCCGACTACGTAATGAGTATAAAATAGCACAAAGTCAACACTAGATATCCCGAAACTTTCTCAACAGTAGAATATTTATGGATACTCCCTCCGAATCCCAAAATGAAAATGTTTCATTTAAGGGACATTCAAAATGTAACTCTTAACTTCATAGCAATCATCGTACCAGCACCTTAACCACGTCATTCTATTAAGCATTTATATAACGATGAATAGCCAAAGAATACAGAGGAAGTTACAACTCTAATTTCCTAAGAAAATATTTAAAATTGTTCAACAGAAAATAATCAAAAGCGTAAATCACATAGCAAGTGCTCTGGAGTAGTTGTGGTTTTTCAATTTATTATAGCAAAAGAAGACTTTATGGATTGAGACAGGCATACAGTAGGCATATCAGTGGGGGGGGGAAATCAGTCCACCCAAGAAAGAACACGCAAAACATTACTTTGTTCGATGAACAGAAATCTCACTGGGTTTCACCAATAAAAAAAATAATAAAAATAATAATAATAAAAAGATATCTCACTGGGAGCAGCAATAGAAAAAATGCATGGGAGAGCAGATGCTTGCTTTATGAAAAATCTATGAGTCTGCCCAAGACATTTTGCAAAACTGAACCAATCACATGATATATAAAGACTGTTAAAGGCATGGGAATAACTCCCATAAATGCCATTTGCCAATTATCTGTCACCCCTCATCGTCAAAAGGCTGGACATTGATAACAACTGTATAGTTTTTATTTCCAATTTTGATTAAGAAGCTTCATAACTCAAGCATTTTCCTCAGTGTGAAAGACTGAAAAACTTACTTGACCATCTTGCATTCCTTTCTCAATATCCACAGTAATGAAGTCCCCTTCTCTTTCGTACTTGACATTTGGACATTTTTCGCACACCTGAAAGTACAAGCAAAATGGGTTTTAAGGCAGCATGCTAGCAAAAGGAGGCAGAGGGTTTGAAGAATGACGCAAATCAAAAAAGTTATACAAAATATGTAACCCAAGATGTTCTATGCTCATATATCATACATGAGTAACTTCACAAGGTTGCATTTCTAAGATGGGGAAAATAGTGTACCTACTCTGTCATCTGCTGGAACATCCCTGGACCAACTTGCCTGTGATAGACCTCATTGCGACAGTTACAATTCCTTTTACCGAGGTGGCTTTAAAATGTTCTTCTCCCTCCAAACCTGATGGGGACCCACATGGTTATAAACATTGTAGATCATAAAGTAACTACTATCAAACCACCATACGCATAGTTTCAAGCAACCCAAAGAGAGAAAAAAAAATGGTATGCAACAACAAGCATGTCAGGAAGCTCTCATGCCATTCCCCAAGTCACATTTGCCTAAACACTAATACTCTGATAAAGGATATGCAGTAACAGCTGATAACTACAATTGTCACAAGAATATCCACTTAAATCATTATGGAAAAATGCTCCCAAAAAAAATATTAGTAACAACATATATGTTCTCCTTTGTTTCACTCCAATTGCACAATCTCTGCAGTTAATTGTTAACGTGACTTCCATCAATCAACAGTCAGCTTATATTTATTCTGTTTTAGGTATTAGAGTAGCATTTTAACATAAGAAGTTTACGAATCGCACCTTCAATATAATTGTGTTAATGCCAGTGAATTTCTATAAACTGGGCAATCAAGTAGGCCAAAAAAAGTAAAGGTAGGACACCATTGTATGAAATGGTTGGAGAATATGAAAAAATGATCAGGTAGTCAGAATCGAAGTAGTTAAAGAAATTAGATGCTGCATGCAGTTGAAAGAACATATTTTGTTAGCAGCATGATGTTCTCAACAGTAATGTCATCACTGAGAAAACACTGATTACTTAGACTAAGTGAAGTACCCAAGAGGGCAAGAGATAGCCAAACAAACTCGCTGTCTCTAGCATGGCAAGTATAACCCACAAAAAGGAGTGGAGATGTCTGACGAGAAGTAAGAAATTTGTTTTTTATTTCAAGGCTTTCTTATATGTTAGTAAGTTATTTACCAATTACTCATTTATAGGTTGGATATAATAAAGGAATTATGTGAATCACAATAATATTTTGGTTAAAGCATTGGATTATTCTCAATGACTAATTTTCCTATACTAATATTTTGGTTAAAGCTCTAATATCCCAAAGATGCTTATAGCATGTGTGCATAATAGATGTCAATGGCGAAAGCTTATGATCACTTCAAACAAAATCTTTAAAGCTCCCCTCTTTTTAGTACAACTTTCAAATACTCTTTTTCTCTAAAAAATTTAAGTACATGGACATGTATAATAAGCCACGAAAAAAATATAACATGACTTCTGAATGTCCTGATTTATTTGATTCGCAATTATGATCACAATTGAAATGTCATATATATAAATCATTGCATCAACAAGAAGATTTATTCTTCATATAACATAGAAATTAAGTTATTAATAATCAATCTGACTCATTAGATTTACTCAACCAAAGAGAGCTTATATCCATTTGGTACTAACATCGTTCTCAATACCCTTCTCTTTCCTGTTATTCATTAACCCTAAAAAGAACACTTTGGGTATACGCATATAACATGTAGGCAATGCCGAAGACATCCACACGAATAAAAAATATGGACTCTATGCCTTGAACAGGGGTAGTACAATAGATAATAACCAAAAAACTTCTTATGTAAAACTTAATACCATTTCATTTCAAACGTGAATACAATCATCAAAAGCTAAAATAATAAAGCAATTATTTTCATGCTAAATTATTCAAGGACATTTCACCTCACTCTTATAATTTTCTAAACCGGAGATAGAGATCCATCAACACGACTAATCTCCACAAAAGCAAAGATGATTGTTCGTTTCGCTCGAACTCTAACATTTACGTTATTGAAATATAACCATAAAACATTATCTCCACCCCCACCAATTCCATCTTAACACGCTCATTATAAATACCCAATATTCTCTCAAGAAGACCAGTCCTTTGCCGGCACTTAGTTACAATAGTCACGTCTGGACGAAGAAAATCTACATAAGTATCAAATTTTCTACAAGTGTCATCAATACCGACAAATGCTTCAGAAAATAAAACCAATGATAACCCTTTCTTTACGTATACCCTCTGAAAAACCCAAGCACATACGGAAGTCCACCAATTTAAATTGGCCCTTAAAGGAGCAATACTACCCAACATATCAAAACCACAATATACCTCAAAAGTTTCATCCCCTTCACCATGAGGAGCCTTGCACAATATAGCCTTAAGTTGATCACAACGCCAATCCGCAATGATGTAGTGAACATCGTCTCCTTGAAGGTCTGTCGTATTAAGAAGTACGGAACCAGTTCTTAGTAAATGAAGGCGAGGACTTGAAGCAAGAACAAATTGGTGGGGAGGGGGACAAAAGAATGAATTCGCCATTTTACAAGAACTGACTACTTTTGGGCTGTGAAATTATGTCAACTTGAAAAAGAAAAAGATTATTTAAAGGCGTATGTAACCTGAAAAAACAAATAACGCATAGGTAATAATAAAACGCTGCATAATATTCAATGTCACGTTCACCAATTGATATAAATACCTATTTATATTCATAATGATTGCTACCTAAACCAAAAGGAAAAGGAAAAGATCGACCTTAATCTATGCGCCCTCCGCATCAGTTATGAATTGTAATTTTATGGATTAAGACGGGTTGGAGTCATTAATTTCGCGGGTTAAGTTGAGTTTAACAGACTAACCTCCAACGTTCATCGTAGTCACTCAGACGTCGCCGATTTTGCCATCAACAGTTCAAATGTCTATCTCAAAATCTTTGAAATTTGTAAAATCAACAGGAGCAACAAGCTAGAATTAGCACTTCAAGTTGGAACATGTCAAATAATTTCTTCATTGATTCCATTAATTTCACGCCGACGACAGAATCACCGGAGTTGCTGCCTCCTCGGATGTTTGATTTTGATTTAAAATAGAGAAAAGGGAAGGGAAAGGTAAGGGTAAAGGGGAATGGAAAAAGAAAGAGGGGAAAAATAGAAAGGAAAGTGACGTTTTTTCATTTTATTTGCCTTCACCCATTTATTTTATTTTATTATTTATTCATTCATTCAAAAGATTTATTATCACAATGAAATGGTGTACAACATTTCAATATCAATGTGTATTGTTTTATTTTTCAACTCAATTATGCTTCAAAATTAAATGAATGATAAAAAAAATCGTATTAAAATAATATTTCTTCTTTCTCAAAATCAATGTCACAATACTAACTTATTTTTCTTATTTAGAAATGTAACCTTTATTTTAGTACTTAGAAATGTAACGTTTATTTTAGTACCGATTAAGGAAAGGTGATACTTTTCATGAGATATGTGTAATATATAATTAATAACCTTATGTCATTTAAGGAAAGATGATACTTTTCATGACACACCCTTTTAAGTAAAAAGTGAAGTTTAAATTGATACGGAGGAAGTATACTTAAAGCAATTTCTTTTCACATGCCTTACATAACACCATGGATATGAATGAAATATTACAAGTTTCATACATGTGTTATAATAATTGAAAAATAAAACTCTCACTCCCATATAAATCTCCTTTATCCAAAAGATCAAACATTTACTATTAAAATAGGACGGAGGAACTCCAACAAAATTCAAAATAATATATTGCTCGACTTTAATGTCAACTTTAAATTGTTATTGGCAAATATATTGTGTAAATAAAATTTTCTTTTAAAAATAAAGGTAATATGTTTAAGACAAAAAACAAATTATTAAAATGAAAAAGTCAAATAGTACCCGTGCGAAGCACGGGCTTCCCCTAGTAAAGTGGTATAGGAAAATTGAATTGTAAAAAGTAAGTTTGTTTTATTCGGTGTTTGTTTTTTGGGTTTATCATGACTTGAATAACCATTAATGGGGAACAAACAAATGCAGCTGGAAAAGAAAAGAAAGTTGTTGGGTGTTTTGCTTGTATTTTCATGTGAAGGATTGCTCAAAAGCATGCATGCATGATCACTAATGGGTACAAACTTGGATTAATGTTGAAATATAACCGTAGCATTAATTAATTCTTTTGTGCATAATTCGGGTAATATTATCGGAACAAAAATAGTTACTAAATTTACAACAATTTTACCATTTGAATATTTTTTCACTGAGTTCAATTAAAGTGTGCATGTACAATATAACATTCTACAACTTTTTTACTCCATTTATTTCAAAGTAATATTATTTTCTATTTATAAAGTTGTTTGCGTAATAGTGTTAACGGTCTGCGACTCTTATCCTCAAGATACGACTCTTATCATCAAGATACAACGACTAACTCGGATTGCAGCTTTCGGCGAACTATTGAATATTATGATCATTCCTCGAGTTTTGAATACAATGAGAAGAATGCTATGTGTTTTTTTTGGTATTTCTGGATTCAAGTGAAGTGAACTGATCAGAAGGTGGTCTTTTTATATTTTTCAAAAAGCAGGGGTGTCTTTTGGAAATAGGCATAACTTATATTTTTTGAAAAACAGGGGTGCTTTTTGCAAATAGGCATAACTTGCAACTGGACGATTCTAAACCGTTTGATCATGGTTATTAGATTACACGCGGGTCGTGTGTCGACCCGAGAATGGACTCTACATTTTACTAAACTTTTTTAAAGTTTAATACTAAACAGTGACCGATTTAAATGTGAAAAGTGGGAAGTGCAAAAAGTGGATTTTTTTTTTAAAATATAGCTTTTTAAAAATTTATATACCAAAATAACATTACAAAAAATTTAAGTACCAAATTAGCACTTTTCACTTGAAATTCGGAATTGGTAATTCCGGATTATGAATTCCGGAATTACCAATTCCGGAATTGTTTTTTTTTTTTTCAAAACTGAATTTCCCAAAATTATATTTCCGTAAATAGGGGGCGATCGCGCGTGATAATAGAGCGATCGCTCCTAGTGTATTCCGGCGTTACCAATTCCGGATTCCTTTTTTTTTTTTTTTCCAAAGCTGATTAAATGAGCAAAATAATATTTTCTGGAAAAAATAGAGAGCGATCGCACGTTTGTGGGGGCGATCGCTCTTAGTGTAATCCGGAATTGATAACACCGAATTTTAAATTATTATTTTTTTTAATACTAAATTTAACTGAATTGAATTAAGTAATGTTTTTTTTTTTGAAAAATTCAAATTCGGAAATGCTAATTCCGGATTTGCTTTACAAAACCCATCTTCCCCGGCAAATCTGTAAACAAATCAAGCATAATAAAAATTCAGTGAAGAAGAAGGAGAAAAGAAGGAAGAAGAAGAGGAGAGTAGGTGAATTTTTTTCAAAAAAAATTGAAAATTCAAGAAGTTGATTAAGAAGTTCAAGAAGAAGAGAAGAGAGGTGATTAAGAAGGTACATTTAATTCTCTTATTTTTTGTTTGAAATTTAAATTTAGTATTTATTTGAATTTTTTTGTGAATGCAGTGATATTGTTAAATTAGATTTTTTATAATCTTTTTTTCAATTTTTAGGAATAAATATGGCTGGAGTTCCACTTATTTTCATGTGTTATTGGGGAAGAAATGATGAACACCCGTTTGAAGGTGAACATTTTTAAAGGGGCCCAAAATGTACACTTAGGGCTAAAACTCGGTGGAGTTACAAGAAGTTGATTAAAAAGTTAGCTAAGAAAATTGGGATAGATCGAGCTATTGTTCAGTTGCAAGTTACATGTAGATATCCTCATCTTGTCGCTCCTGGGATTGCAAACTACATTCCATTTGTAATCGACAATGATATGGGTATGGAAGTCATGTTTGATGTTTCTGCTCAGTTTGGTGGGTTGAGTAGCTTACAATTGTATGTTAAGATAAATTTAGTTGATAATGTGAATGTTGAGGAGTTTGAAACCCATGAGGAGCCATTTCAAAATGAGTATGTTAATGACATGGATACCTTCCAGATGGGTTCTTTAAGCTGCTATAGTCAGAGGAATGCTGAAACAAGTACACAAACATATGTAGAAGAGGAAGAGGGAGAGGAAGAGGAAGAGAAAGAGGAAGAGGGGGAGGAAGAGAGAGAGGAAGATGGAGGGGGTGAGGGTGAGGAATTGTATAATGATGATGATAATGATTCAGATTATGAAGAAAATATTGGGTTGCTTCTAAATGAAGATCGTGACGATGGATATGATGATTGCAGTAGTCCTACTGATGTTAGCGAGAATGAGGGAGAAGATTTGGCGTTACATTTGGTTGCTTACGAAGAACCACAACATCATGTGCATGAGAGAGTCGGGTATCAATTTTATCGTGATATTGGAGAAGGATCGGAGATAAATGATGATAACCAATATGACTTTGCGGAATGGAATGCAGAACATCATGACATTGCCAAAGGTATTCGGTTTTCAAAGAAGTCAGAGGTGCAGCATAAAATGAAGTTGTTTCATATTAAGAAAAATCTGCGCTTCAAGGTAAAACGAAGCACAACCCGAAGTGGGCTATTGAGTGTTTGGTGAAAGATTTTCCGTACAATTTTTAAGTGAATGTGAGTTTGAAGAATGCCGGGTATCGGAAAATTACCAAATACAAGGGTCCTCATTCTTGCTTGGCAACTGAAATTAGCCAAAATCATCGAAACATGGATGCTAAGTTCATAGGGCAGGAAGTTTTGGAACTGGTTAAGGCTGATCCCGAGTTGAAGATTGCACTAGTGAAGGCGGAAATAAAAAAAGCCCATGGGAAGGAAGTTTCATATAGAAAGGCATGGTGTGGCAAACAAAAAGCTATTGCAGAGGCATATGGAGACTGGGAAGAATCTTACATAAGACTGCCACGTTTGTTAGCAGCCATCCAAAAGTGGAACCCTGGAACCATTGTGGAGCATTCTGATCCTCCTCCTCCCGGCCGGTGCTTTAGGTATGTTTGATCGTGTGTTCTGGGCATTTGGCACTTGTGTGAAAGCATTCTCTCATTGTCATCCTGTTATTTCTGTTGATGGTACATTCTTGTATGGAAGATATAGAGGGGTTATTCTTATTGCCATGGGTGTCGACGCAAATGATAGTCTACTTCCTCTCGCATTCGCTATTGTTGAAAAAGAGGACTATCGAAACTGGTGTTGGTTTCTGCATCTTCTTTGCAAACATATTGTTAAGGGTCGTGAAGTTTGCTTGATATCTGATCGGCATAATGGCATCCTTTGCACGGTTGGAGACATTGCCAGCTGGCCACGAAATGTTATCCACAGATGGTGCATGTTGCACTTGCGAGCTAATTTTCTTAAAGCTCACAAGGGCGTTGGATTGAAAGATCTTTTTTGGCGTGCTGTTAGCACCACCCAAGATAGAAAGCTTAAATGCTATCTGAGGCAAATTAATATCATCAACCTTGAGGCAACTAAATGGTTTGAGAACTTGGATGCTAGAAAATGGACAATGGCTCACGATGGTGGATATAGGTACGGTATTAAGACTACTAATTTGTCTGAAGTTGTTAATGGCGTTATGAAAGGAGCCCGGGGGATGCCTATTTCAGCAGTTGTTGAGACCTCATTCTATAGGTGTGTGGCATACTTTCAAGATAGACTCACTAAAGCAATTAGTGCTTTAGGGGGAGATCCTAATGGCATCCCACCACCAAATGCCACGCTACAATTCAGTAAGAGAATCTATCGAAGATACCGATACAACTTGGATAAGGCTGGGTTTCATCACGTCACAAGGTTTAACACTACGTCTGTTGGTGTTTATAGTGTGACGACCAGAGTACGTGGTGACAAAGGTGGACACATTCAAGTTGTGAGATTGCGTGATTGAACATGCACTTGTGGCAAATGGATGCAATATCATTACCCTTGTTCGCATGTGCTTGCGTGTTTCAAATGGCAAAATGTCGATGGTATGAGTTATATTCATCCCTTTTACAACCTTGCCTCGTACTACAAGACGTGGAGTTGCTCTTTTAATCCAATCCATGACGAGGCCTATTGGAATGTAGATCATATTGTCCCACGTTTTTACCCAAACCCGGAGCATCGACGTGACCAGAAGCAAGGGAGACCCAAGTCAAGGAGACTGAGAAACTCTATGGATTGGCAAGTTGCAAAAAAAAAAAAGAATCGTTGTGGGATTTGCAAGGTAGAAGGTCACACGCGAAGGAGGTGTCCAACTCTTAGGCAGTAAGAGTTAATTATTATTTGTATTTTTTGTTCTTAATTTAAGCACTTGAACTTTTAAGTATTGTTGTTTTATTCGAACTTGTAATATATTGAACTAGTAATTTGGTATTTTAGTAGAATTAGAGGAGTTGATTTGGGCAATGTCAATTTCAGCGTTTCATTAGTGATCACATCCCGATCACATATGATAGAAATAACATTAAAACAAATAGTTCGAATTAGAGATAACATCCCGATCACATAGGATAGAAATAACATTAAAACAAATAGTTCGAATTAGTGATCACATCCCGATCACATAGGATAGAAATAACATTAAAACAAATAGTTCGAATTACTGACACATTCTTGAGTGTAATTCCGCAGGTCTTCCAAGGATGTGACATTCTGGCTGTATATGTACATCCCTTGGAGACTTTGAATCTGTTCAAAACAATGAACTAAAATTAATTAATACGGAAAAAATGGTATTTTTTTTTTTGTAAAATAATTGTATGTAATATATAACTTACCACACCCTCATAACCAGTTGAACGTGGCCTGAACCCTAGTCCCTCCACATTAGACGAATTGTGGATGAGCGATCGAGTAATACCCCTATACCATCTCAAATAGGGGTGATGGTAACTCATATCCACTTCACCAAACTCTCCATCAACGACATTAAACTCCCGTTCATTCCACTTTTCTATGTGCTGACCATGTTCTTGCATCCAGTTAACCTCTGACCGACCTCGCCGACTAATGCGATGCAGGTTCAAACTGGTGTCGCAGTCATCAGGCACACCTTGAACCATCCCAAATTGTCGCATTACGCGATCTGGAAAGTGCCATTCAACCCTCTCAAAGCAGATGAGGGGCACCTTCGCCCTCCATATAGCTTGGCCCTGAAGGCAGAAATTCGGAACTGGCACACCGTTGTATGGCTGCCACACAACCTGATCCTTGTCTAAATATGACAACTGGTCTCGATAGCCTTGCAGGTTATAGGCAGTCACAGAAGTATACGACAATGGACCCTTCCACCTACATATGAAACAATTGACATAAAAAATAATGAGTAAAAAAGCGATATATTACAAAACAGATCATTTACAAAATGAAGTAATTGAAATATACATGTAACCCACTGGTTGCAATCCATTAAGTGTTATTTCTGTATGTCTCCTAGGTTGTGTACACAACAACCTCTCCCATGCCCAAAGCTATAAAAAAAATTATCATTACGCACAAAACATATTAAGTCCACTAGCATAATGTAATCATATATAATTGACATACTTGTACAATGGTTAAGAAGCCACCACACCCTTTCGAATCGTGCTGAGATGCTACACACATCTCCCTATACAAGAAGGCCAACGCTCCACTACCTCAACTGTACTGACCAATATTATTTATTTCCCTAAGAAGTGCGAGGTACATCAACTTCACTAGGTTATCAGACGAGACGGGCATAATGTATGACCCCAATAATAAGAAAATGTAGGCTCGAGTATATGTCTCAATCATATACTCGGACGCATTATTGGGAAGCTGTTCAAAAAGAAGGAAGTGATCTAGAACCCATCTCATAGATATCATTCCACCTCTTTTGATGTCTGAAGTTGAGGGTGCAATCCCAAATAACTCCTCAACAATCTCAACCCATGCCCCCGCACTCCTACTAGTTTCTGAACTAGTCACCGCCATTCCGTCTACAGGAAGACCACACAACATGCCAATATCCTCTAAGGTAATGGTCATCTCCCCTACAGGTAAGTGAAAATTGTGGGTCTCTGGACGCCATCTCTTAATCAAAGCCTAAATTAAATGCCAATCATATTGTAAATGACCTAATAAGTACACTCCATAAAATCCAGTATTCATAAGCTTAGCTTCTATCCTCCAATCAACTGTAGCTGGAAGTACTGGACCACGCCTAGGTCTTAAATTGGTTAACTGTTGTCCCTCCCAAATATATTTAGATCTATGTGTATCCTGAGAAGTCAATACATGTGGATCGATTGGCCCAGGATCAATAAATTGTTATTGTTCATGTTGATTCATCTGAAATACAAAAATTTAATAGTAATTAAATTTAAATGGGACTTAAGGTTTTCCTACATTTAAATAGAAAAATTGCAACATGTTTGTCAAAGTAATTTTAACAAGCACTTTATTTTAAACCTAACTTAAGAAAATCCTAACTAGGCAAAAATTAAATTACAATTGTTTAATTAATTGACAATCAAAAATTAAGTACATAAATCACAATAGTTTTAACAACAAATTATATAAAAATGCACAAATAAAAATTCTTAGAAAAATTCATATAGCTAAAATTAACAACTCAAAACAAATAAAAAAAGAAATAAAACTAACCATTCTTAAGTTTCTTTCTCTCACAACTCTTTAAACTTCTTCTCTTCTCCTTCTCCTTAATTCTTTCTTTCTCTATCTCACTGCACTATCCTTCTTCTTCCTTGTGTTTGAATCTGAAAAATGGACTGCACTATCCTTCTTCTTCCTTGTGTTTGAATCTGAAAAATGGACTGCACTATCCTTCTTCTTCCTTGTGTTTGAATCTGAAAAATGGAGGTGGGAGCATTTCAAAATTTGAATCCGAAAATGGCATCCCCGGATTTCAAATTAAAGCAATCCGGAATTTGCATTTCCGCATTTGAAGATACGCCACTAAGGAGCGATCGCCCCATAAGACGCGCGATCGCCCTCTTCTTTTTTTTCAGAATATATTAATTTGCTTTATTACTTTTTTTAAAAAAAAATTAGAATCCGGAATTTTAAACGCCGGAATACATCGCGAGCGATCGCTCCAACACATAGCGCGATCGCTCCCTATTAACGGAAATATTATTTTCGGAAATTCAATTTTGGAAAACAAAAAAAAAATAAAAATAAACAAATCCGGAATTGTTAATTCCGGAATTCATAATCCGGAATTATCAATTCCGGATTTCAAGTGAAAAGTGCTACTTTGGTATTTAAATTTTTGAAAATGTTATTTTGATATATAAATTTTTAAAAAGCTATATTTTTAAAAAAAAAATCGCAAAAAGTGCACTTTTAAATCTACACATGGTGCACCATCTTTATAAAGGGTGGTTGAGCTAGCCAAAGGGTTGCCCGAGGGGCCACTTTGTTGTAACCAGAAGTTCACGACTTTGTGGCTCTTCTCTTATTTATTTTTTTTGATACCCAGGTTTCCCAGCTTCACCGAGTTAGTCCTGGATCACTAGCTCCCGGCCCCACAATGTCCTAGCGGAGGTAACTCACGAATATGCCCAAATCAGCCAGGGTGACAGCACCCCTTTTTTTATGGCTCTTCTCTATTCTATAGAATGATGGATCTACTTAAAAATGTTATTCCCCTTTCTACTTAATCAATTAATCAATGTGGGATGGCATTTCTTATTTTCCAAACTTCTTCCAATAACTTTATTAAGTTACATTTCTTTAGTCATTTATATTCTCATTTACCCAAAATGATATTGTGAAAATATAATCACTTTCTTAATCAGCTCACAACATAAATTATAATTTTATAATCTGTTTCAAAATTTTGATTGAATAAATCCTACTTGAAAATGAGGCTTTGATCAATAAGTTCTTCCCTCAAATTAAAATGATCAATAATGATAGATATTTTTAAAACTAACCAAAAAGTCCCTGAAAAATATTTGGACCCTTTGCCCCTTTGTCCGAAGAGCCACACGCTATGCTCTTTTTCTCTCCCATTTTCGTTCCCTTTTTTTCTTTCTGACGTTTTTTATTTTTCCTCAAAATTTTTAACTTAAATATCTCAAAATCTAGAAATAAAAAAATAAATATGAAATCACTGTTTTAATCGTATCATTAAGACAAAATAAAATAAAAAAACAAGACATAAAGTACATATTTTTGAAGGGTGACAACTATTTAAATTCCCTTATAAACCCACAAACTCGGAAAGACTAATAAAGAGTGACACAAGCCGAAGCTTGACAAACTTTTTGATCACAAATAAGTTGTCTACGTCCCCATTACAGTGAGTGGACTCACTATAATAGGCTCAGGCCACCGTATTTCAAACCGATCCAGAAGTAAAAGACATTAAAGCAATAAAATAAATTAAATAAATATCATCACCCCCAAACTAAAAACATGTTATGTACTCATGGCACCAGTATCAAAAATGAAGCATGCTTCTAATTTTAGGATGATGATAGAAAGAAAGTAAAGAAAGAAAACAATTAAAAGATACCTAATTTGGTTGCCTCCCAGCAAGCGCTTTGTTTATAGTTGTTTACCTTGAATTGGTGCTCTCTTACTCAATGGGATCCGGATCCACAAGGTATGTCACCTCGGCTATTTCCTCAAGAATGGACACACCCTCATAATACGGTTTCACGCGATGGCCATTCACCTTGAACACTCCTCAATCTTTTGGATCTCTAAGTTCAACCGCACCATGAGGAAATACTTTCACAACTTTATACGGACCCGTCCATTTTGAGTTTAATTTTCCGAAAAATAGTTTTAGGCGAGCATTGAAAAGGAGTACCTTCATACCCGGCCTAATGAACTTCAGCTTGATATGTTTGTCATGATACCATTTGGTCTTCTCCTTGTAGCTCTTTGCATTCTCATAAGCATCTAGTCTCATCTATTCTATCTCATCAAGTGCTAGCAATCTTTGTTACTTCGCCAATGCCAACTCCATATTGAGTTACTTGATTGCCCAAAAAGCTTTGTGTTCTAGCTCAACAGGAAGATGACATGACTTTTGGGTTTGGATCCTAAACTACAAGGAAGAGAAGGAGCCTAAGTCGGAGGAGGTGGTGAGATCAAGAAGGAAAATCGTCGGTGGAACTTCTGTCGAGGAGAGCGGCCGCGCTGTGGTGAGGGCGACCGCGCTGGAGGTTCTTTCGTGAAGGCAAAAGCTTCTGTCAATGAGGGCGGCCGCGCTGGCCTTGAGGGCGGCCGCGCTAAGCCCGAGTTTCCAGCAGCAGTTTTATTTTGTTTCCTATTTTGATTAGATCTCTTCTTAAACTGAGTTAGGGCTTTCTTGTATAACTATATAAGCATAATTTCGGCCTAGAACATATTGTAGTTGATTGTAGCAACATATTAGAAGGTGTCTAATACATATTGGCTTGGCAATTGCCCCCGGACGTAGTTCACGAGTTGGTGAATGAACCGGGTAAACAACTCTTGTGTTCTTGTGTGTGTGCTTCTTGTGATATTGTGTGTGTGGGTTTATTGATTCTTTGTCTAGATTGCAACGGGGGAGCACCAAATTCACAATAATGACTTACAAAAAACCAACCGATACGTACTCACTCCAATGGGAGTTTTGTATGTCGTTCGGTATGCCCATAAGCATCACTTGACTTTCCGCTCAATCTTTGCGGGTGGGCCTCGCTGTCTTTTCAAGTACCACTTTGATTTATCTATTACTCACTCCCACCTGCCTGTAAGTTTGTGGATGGTACGGTGTGGCCAATTTGTGAATAACTCCATACTTTTTCAACAACTTGTTAAACAACATGTTAGTGAAGTGTTTCCCTTGGTCACTGATGATTGCTCTTGGCATTTCAGGGGTGGTGGTGGTGAGTGGGGTGGGGAGTTGTTAAATATCAATTTTAAATGATTAATTTTTTTTTGACCCGACGGGGGGTGGGGTGGTGGTGGTGAGTGGAGTGGGGAGTTGTTAAAAATAAATTTTAAATGATTAAATTTTTTTTTACCTGACGGGGTGGGGAGTGGGGGAGGGGTGGTGGTGGTGAGTGGAGTGGGGTGGGGAGTTGTTAAAAATCAATTTTAAATGATTAAAATTTTTTTTAACCCGATGAGAGGTGGGGTGGGGGCAGGGGTGGTGGTGGTAGTGGAGTGGGGTGGGGAGTTGTTAAAAATCAATTTTAAATGATTAAATTTTTTTTTGACCTGATGGGGGGCAGGGGGTGGGGTAGTGGTGGTGAGTGGGGTGGGGGGCAGTGGGTGGTGGTGGTGAGTGGGGTGGGTAACGTGGGGGTGGTGAGTGGGGTGGGTAACGTGGGGGTGTATGAAAAGTTAGGTGTGTGAGGGTGTTACTATTTTCCAGAAAATGTTTTACTTAGGAAAAATCCCTAAGTCATTTTACACCGAAAATGGCGTAAAACATTTTTCCATTTTTCGGTGCTTACCAAACACCGAAAAATGGGGAAAACGTTTTCCGGAAAACGTTTTACGGGAAAACAAACGGAGCCTTAGTAGCAGTATAATCATTTAGAAAATATAAAGGAAATTAAAGAAAGCATACAATAAACTTTCAAATGAAAAATATTGAGGGTAAGAGATTCTCATTGATTTAAGGAGAAACCGGTTGACAAGATAAAGACATATACTTAATCGGTTACATTCTATTTAGCAGCATCAGGAGGAGGATCGGTTGAAGGGTCTTCCTTTGACTGATCATCCTTCTCCTTTGTTGGTGTAGTCGATGAAACTGCAACCGTTTCATATTTGGATCTCTTAGCCGCTGATGCTTCCTTCTCTTTCCTTTCTTCTCTCTTCCATTTCTTCTTTTTAGATTTTCCTGACCGTTCAGTAGCAAGCTTCATCAGAAGTTCATTTTGGGCTCTAACCTTGATCAGCTCATTTTGTGAGTTTCTGAGTTGAGCAGTCAGGTAACGAATTTTCTGATTAGCTTTCTTCAACTCTTCTGTGGCTTCAACCAGGTTTGTCTGGACTGCTATATCTTAATCACATATTTGCTTGTTTGTGTTTGTTTGTTGAATTTGTCAGCTCCTTCACAAGATCAATGATTATAACATCCTTTTCATTAAGTTTTTCAACAAAATTTCCAATTGCTTTGGCAAACCCAGTTTCCACTCTTGTCATTCTTCTTCCTTCCTCCTCCTGATTGGACTTAGCCATATCACTTACAAGTGCCTCATGCAACTCCACCAAGTCATTCACAATTGTTGGCCTACGGAGATCATCTTCCAATTCATTCATTAACAGATGGCACTGTAACTTTTAGGAAGGAGGGATCAGCAACCGGTGGAAAAGTAAAGACAATAACAACATTGGTTGGGAAAGTTGAAGTAGCTTGACCGACGGAGAGATAAGGTTGAGCGGTTGAGGGAGCAACGGTTGAAGCAGGGAGATCAGTCAGAGGGGAAGGATTGGTTGAGATGGAGGGAACAGTTGAGGTAGAGGAACAAGTTGGAGTAGCTTGACCGGTTAGATGAGCTTCCATGTCAATATTCTCTTAATCAGAATCGGTAGAGGAGACAACCACAAATGGAGTAATGAATCCATTATTTTAAAGGCTTAACTCCATGGCACAATCTATATCCTTTGCTTCCTCAAAAGCTAGAGCCACCAATTCTGTAGCTTGGCGAGCCAAGGGAATGGCATGTTGCCTAAGTCTCACCAAATTGGCTAACCTTAGAAAATTGATCAACTTGAAGGCATATCTGATATTGCTTTGAGGTCTAACACTCCCATCATCTCTTCTAATTGAAAGCTGTGGCACCTGTGGCATAAAGCCAACCATCTTTGTCACCTCAAAACTCCAAGCAAAAATTCTTAACTCCAACACTTGGGTCATCCTATCGTTGACAGCCAAATAACGGATAAACAAATTGTCGGTCCGAAGAGAGGATTCAACTAGTTGAGTAAGTTGTTGAGGCACTCTACTGGCAATCTTTAGAGAGCCTGACCGATCTTGCTGAGCCGAAATGTATGATAATTGTTTGGAGGGGAAATCCAGGACCAATTGCTGCTCAGCCTTTCCAGGACTAATCTTTGCAGTTCGAGGAGGAACAGCTCTTTTATTTAGCCTCAAGATTCTAGGAGTTTGAAATCTTAGGTTGGTCTCACCTGGTCCCTTAGTGTTGGTCTGATGGGGAGGACTATCAACCGGTGGAGCACCCACTTTCATAGTCTCAACCACATCAATGAACGTTTGGATTCTATCTTGCCTCCTTTTGCGTTGAAGATCATCAGCTAAGGAAGGAGGCATAGGGATCGGTGGAATGCGGCTGGAGCTGGTGACTTTCTCATGGACATTGAATAAAAACATCCTGTTTGATAATCGGGGAATTGAAGCTCTAGAAGTATGATAATTCTTGGTGGACATCAAATCCTTATAATTCTTGGTGGACATCAAATCCTTCTGGTCCACTAAGAAGTCAAAATCTGCCGGAGGATGAGCAGGATCAAACGGATCATAATCAAAAGGCTTAAGAGCATGAAATTCTATGGCATCATCCTCTTCAAAGAAATCAGAAAGAGTAGGATCCTCCTTCTCAAAAATAGGGTCAACCTCCTCAACAGCTTTGCCCTTTACCTTGGCACTAGCTTCACAGACAATTAGGTTGGCTTCAATTGCAGCTTGAGTGGCATACTCTTCTGCAGCTGACCGTTGAAGGTCCACTTCACTTTCAAATAAGCTCTTAGCCATAGCCACTTGCAGTTCTACTTCAGCAACATCAAGCTTCTCCTCCTCAACTGGTTCAGCAGATGCATCAGTTGAATGCATCTCAACCGGTTGTCTAACTGGTGAGGCAACTGATAAATTTTCTCCTCCTCCCAGGCTTGTAATCGGTGATGTATCGGTTAATCCTCCTCCTATCCTTCTAACCGGTGCAATCGGTAGAAGAGTCACAAAATCCACCCTTCTGTCATCAGGGCCACTGAAGCTATAACTTGGGCTAGAATGCTCACCAACATCAGCATCATCAAAATCATCACTATCATTCTCATTGAATAAATCTTCAATCTTTTCATCGGTTGTGGTAGTCCACTTATTCTTATTTGAATGGACTGAAGAGAAGAAGTCAACTAAATTGATGTTTCCCATGGCTTGCAACTCTCTATCAACTTCCAACATGCTCTCAATCAGGTCCATAACATTTCTGATCAACTGGTTTCTCCTTGGACCTAAAGAGACTGGTTCAGTGTCAAAGAATGGAAGCAAATCATCAGGTAGTTCATATCTGCCCAACTGGTAAGGGTCAGATTCCTTCAGAGTGTCTTGGACTTCACATAACATAGCAAAGTTAGTCCACACATTTAAGTACCCCAATCTAGACTGCTCTCCATCCTAGCAGTCGGGATGGACACCGAAGGTCACTTATCCATAATCACAAAGTCCCGTGACTTTCCAAGGGTCAAATTTACCAAACAAAGCAAGGAAGGACCTTTAATACATGAAAAAACAAAAAGGACCTCGCGGGAATGACAAAAAAGTCAAAAAGTTCTGACACTGTACTTTGGTACGCATGGACCTCCTTGCAAGAAGGAGAGTCTGTCATGCGGACCTCTTTGCCATTTTCCAGAGGCTATAAATACAGACCTCTTGCTGCTTCATTTGGGACAGAAAAATAACATTGGAAAGAAAGAAAATACAACCAAAGCAGCACAAAAATGCACTATACAAGAAATCTTGAAAAGAGTGAGAATTAGGGGACATTCTGCCTAAGTAAGAGCAGAATTCTCTCCTTTTTAATCAGTATAAGTAAATCATATACTTCACCATAACAAGAAAATAACACAAAAAGGACAAAACAATACAAAAAATCTTAGAAGAGTGAGCATTAGGGGACATTCTGCCTAAGTGATAGCAAAATTCTCTCCTTCTTAAACACCCTAAGCAAATCCCATACTTTTCCCACAAAATCAAACCATAGGAAGATAGAAAATAACCAATATTGGTAAGATCTCCTTCCGAAACTAAAAAATGCTTTAACTTTCCATTTACAAGTCTTTTAATATATTATAAATCATTGTTGTTAAATAATCATTTGTAATGTAATCCTTACTTATCTTGTACATTGTAAACCCAAACCATCTAAATGTACATTGTAAACCCAAACCATCTAAATGATCCTACAAGATTTTCCATGCATAATGTGTTAAAAATGGAGTTCTAACGGTGATAGTGGTTTGTTCATATTGAATGCATTGTCTTTCCTTTGTTTACTTTCAAAATATATTTCTTTTTACTTTCTAATATCATCTTTTCATCCATTTTTTTAAGTTACCATGATACAAGTAAACCTAATCACCAATGATAAACTCATCACTAATGTCAAAGATGTGGTTTTAGGTATTATGAATACAAATGTTGATGTAACTCCGTTTCTTTCATTTTTTTTTCTTAAAAGGTGACAAATTTCAAGTGTAAACCCTCAAAAGATTTTCTCATTTCTTTACTTGGGGAAAACAATGTCCATTGTTGTTTATCAAGCAAATCTTGAAACCACTATTGTTGTACCACCCTACGATTGGACATTTTCCTACTTTTGGTTTTATGGCCACTTTTCTGGGCAATCCAGAAACTGCCACCTTTCCTACTCAAGTCTAATCGATGTAACATCAATAATAAAAATGAGATACCAAAAACAGTTTATTGTATACACCAATCCGTATGGACCTCCTTGTAATGAGGCATTGGTCCGTACGGATCAGTTTACAATATGTGACAATTGTTCAGTTTCCAGTTTTCTTCAGTTTCAGATTTACTTTTAAACCCCCCATTTTATCAAAACAGACAGTTTTCTATAAACTGTACAATTTTACTTTTCTTTTAAACTACGAGGCTACTTGATTTTGAACACACACACACACACACAACTTTCAAAAAAGGGTTCAAAAAGACTCATGGAATATTAGACCTTTCGGGTGAGCACAAAAATCTCTTCCCTAGGCATAACGTGACCTCCGAACTCAAAATCTCACACCAAAAGCCTTTTGTCAATATTTTGTGCTCACAAAAAAATAGTGTGGCGACTCTCTTTTTCAAAGAAATTCATCCGTCCAAACTTTAAAACACCTTTTCGCCTCTCAGAAGAGGAAATCAAGCCGCGGCGCGCGTTAGGCGTCGCCGGATCGGGAAATTTCAGTTGGTGACTCCGCTGGGGAATTGCTTTTGTTTTATTTTTAAAAAAACTTTTTTTTTAAAACAAAAATAAAATAAAAAAGGAGAGTTTTTAAAATATGGCGCGGGTCAAGCTTTCGTTTACCCCTTTTTTCGACCGTTGTGTTCGTGTGTGACTTTTATTTTCCTTTTCTTCGTTTGGATTATTACTAAAAAAAATGTGTGTCTTATATATGTCTTGCTTTTTGGAAGTATCTTCTTTTTTGTTGTTGCGCATGTTTGGTATATAAAATGCTCTTGTTTTTTTTACTCTGTTTATAAAATGTTTTGAGCCTCATTTCTTCTTTTACTCATAAAATGCTTGTGTATATATTCATATCTTTAATACACATTTCGAAAACTTCCATTTTAACTCAAAAAGGAATTCTAGTTATGTAGCGATTGCGGAATTTCTCCTCTTTTTGTTTATTTTGTTTGAGTCGCCACCTATATTATTATGAGGAAAATATAGAAAAACCATTTTAAATAGATTTGGGTTTGGGGCTTAAGTGATGGATTTGGAAGGTCAGGGAGCACCGCATCCACCCAATTCGAAGATCAGTCTTGCTTAAGGGGGGGTTTTCAAATAAATAGTTCTTTTTAAAAGAAATGAAGAAAAACATCCATTTAATTAGATTAAATGGAATATGAGATCAATTGCTTCGAGACCATCTCCATGATTTGAAGAGGCTCTAGATCGATCCTAGATTCGATATGCTTATACCACTCTAACAATCAATTAGAATAAATAAAGAAGAAAGGAAGATTACCTTTAGGTTGAAAAGTGATTTGGACAGAGTTTCGCCTTGATTCTATGATTGAACCTCGATGTTCGTCGATCAACAAGTTTGATGGACGAATTTGTGTGTTGTTTTAGAGTGATTTGCAGGAGTCTTTCAAGGAGAGAAACCAGCAAATTGTGTGTTTTCTGTTCTTTTTCCGTGTTTTTTTTTGTGTCCTTCGTCCGTCCTCTAAAATACTGAAAGTCATCTAATTTATAGGGGTTGATTTACTTGGTCACCAAGAGTAGGAGACTCAAGAGATTTAGGATATCTCCCAAAGAAGGTTCCAGAACTCTACAATCAGTAGATACCCGAATTGGATAAGAGTTTATCAAGAAAAGAGGTCAAAATAGACAAGGGAAGTGATTCTCCCCTCTTGCAGAGGAGTAGTCTCGCGCGAGACATGCCATGTCCCACACTGTAAGTACCCAATTCTGGCTCATGCCTTCCGGTTAAGTTTCCCGACAATTCCCCGGACTTTTCTAAAGTTAAGGGGCAATTTGGGAACTTTCCCAAACCTTCCGAGGGGTGAAGGACTTGTTAGGAATTAAAATTCCACGTAGTCCCTTGCTGGAAAGAGCTTCTAGAATGCCACCATGCATGATTCTAGAATCAGGCTGAGTCACTAATGGATAAGACTGCCAACTTCTTTTGCCAAGGGTTACAGCCACCTCCTCTATTCATTTTGATATACTCCCTCCGTCCCAGACCAAGGGTGTATGTGGTGTATTTCACGCTTTTTAAGAAATTATTTTGAAGTGGGTAGTAAATTAGAGGAGAGAGAATGTAAAAATTAAATGTGTGGTGGGGAATAGGAGAGAGAATGTAAAAGTTAAAAATATTTAATAGGAGAGAGAATGAGTGGGAGAAATAGTAAGTTAATGATTGGGTTTTTTGTAAATATGTTAATTTTATAAGGGTATAATGAATGGTTTTTTTTGTAAATATATGGAGATGATAAGGGTATAAATATATGGAAAGCTTTCCATTTAAGGAAATGAACTCTTGGTCTGGGACGGACCAAAAAGGAAAGATGAACCCTTGGTCTGGGACGGAGGGAGTATAATTTTTGCACTGTTACTCTGCCAAAATAGAGCCACGAGTTTTCAGAAAGCTGAAACCTCTCAAAATCACCTCCCTCCTCTCCAAAATCCCTCCAAAGTTACTCCTTCCTTAGGAAAGCTTCAAGGGAGATAGAGGAACACCACCATTGGTAACCTCTCCTACTTTTCTCCTTGAAATATACTTGTCATTCTTGTTATATTGCTCCTTGCCATTTATATTGCTATTTACTTGCTTTATATGTGATTTATTGTCATAAAGATCAAGTCTTTACTATGTAGATCATAATACCCCCCATTCCCCTATCACATAGGATTCATGGAGGATCCATCCCAAGGATGAACAATAAGATCATAAATGGCTTGTTCTAGGGGGGATCTCTCGCATGATGATGTGAAAATGTCATCTTTTTCATATAAAAATGTCATCTTTTCATTAAAAATGTCATCTTTATTCATATAAATGTCATCCCCTTCCCATAGACTTTGCTTCCAAGGATTGTCCACCTAAATGGTTCTTAAAGGACATAGGAAAGCCATAAAGGTCTTCCCTTTACATTCCTAGTTTTAACTTTCATAGTGTTCATTACATATGTTTGCATAAAAATGTCATCTTTACTTTAAAAATACATTACCCCATGTCCCTCATGGTTGGATCACTCTCCAAGGATTGCCTAGTGACCTTCTTAAGGCACAAAAAGGCATAGGATGAGTATAAAGATCCAATCTGTATACCCCTCGCCTTAGTCCCCTTTGGTACTTGAAGCATCTCTTGGGGCGTAATGGTGTAAAGGTCATATCTTTACATCGTTTCCTCCATATAAAGATGCCATAGTCGGATATCCCTTTAGAAACGGATGAAATTGAGCTTCTACATCTCCGATCATCACTTGGGACGAGCACAAATGTCCCTTTCAAGCTCAAATCGTCTCAAGATGTAGGATTGATGGGCAAAGGTCCTTCCTTTATAAAGAGTCTCATTCTTGGACTATAAAAAGAGGCGTCCCTATTCCGATCACATGTGACCAAACATCACTTAATGATGATCGTAAGTCCAAGATGAGCGCGGGATCAAAGTCCCGAACATATCAAAATCCATGAAATCCCGAGCGATAACCAACTCATGGTTTATACGTCCGGAAGACCACTTGGCACATTCCCCCCCCCTTTTATCAAATTACATCCCACACACGAAAGCATAAAAGCAAGCACGAAAATTGGATCTTGGAAGACTTGCTTCGGCAAGGCTCCTTGGGTGAACGCCAAACGTTCTTCCCAAGGGGTAACTTAACCTCCGGACCCTAATCCTTTTTTTCAAAGTTTTGAGGAAATCAAAATGGCGTGGTGTAGACACCCCATTCTAAACACATCGGATCATATTTATACCACTCTAAGTCTCGCTTTGAGTCAAGAAGTAGAAATCCACCATTTCGTCATGTTTCATTAAGTTTTGACTAACCACCGTTAGTTTGGGACTAAACTGCATAAGAGATAACGAGGAAAGGGCAGAATTGTCCACAGGAACAATATCTCGCCGCGAGATGGCGTGTCTCGCGCGAGATATCGTCCCTCTGCAGCATGCAGAAGACAGTTTCCTCGTCGATTTCAACCTCTTTTTGGGATAAGATTTTATCCATTCGGCCAACCAATAGAGTTTGGAGTCCAGAACCTTCTGAAAGGGTTTTACCTCTCCACCTCTACATATCCAACCCCTATAAATACTTGGTGACTTCCAAGGATCAAAAAACCATGAATTTTCACAACACGCACATATTTTGTTGGTTCCTTTTCCTGAAAGAATCCTACAAAATCACCCTAAAAATCACCTCAAAGTTTGTTTGTCAACCTTGTTGATAAACAAACATCAAGATCTAAGTCAAGGACTGAGGCGAAGCTCTGTCCGTATCGAGATTCGATTCTAAACTTGAGTCGAAACTCTGCCCAAATCACCTCACGCAAGATAACCCCCTAAATTCCTTTCTAATTGATTGTTAGAGTGGTATAAATCTATTGAATCTAGGATCGGCCTAGAGCCTCTCCAAATCATGGGGACGGTCTCGAAGCAATCGATCCTACATTCCGTTTAACCCCGTTAAATGGACTTTATTTGTTATATTTGAAATCGTTTTTTCTCTTCTTTGAAAACCTCTCTTTTCTTTAGCAAGATCAATCTCCGGATTGGGTGGAATGGATGCTCCTTGACCTACCCATTCCATAACCTAAGCCCCGAACCCATTCTCTTTTAAAAAAATGGTTTTTCTATGTTTTCCAAACGAATAATATAGGTGGCGACTCGAAATTAATCACAACGCTCACAGTGGCGACTCCGCTGGGGATTTGAAATTAAGAGGCTTAAACTTGCGTCAAAATTAAAAGAGAGGTTTTCAAAGAAAATTATTGTAAATTCGATTTTCTGCTCTCAGATGAGGCATATCTCGCACGAGATATCCTATCTTGCGCGAGATATCGCCTCGGCAATCTGGTTGTTTTCTGGTTTCTCCCGTTCATCTCATAGTCTAAGACGAGAGCCGAACGCGCAAGGGGGATCCCAGAATTCATTATCTGCAGAGTTCCCGCATCTTAAGGCCTCCCTTAAGATGTAGAACTCGAATCTTTATTTCATTTAAATAATTGATTATTATTTATAAACTGCGTGTGATTGGATTTTATTTAATTAAAGTCCGGTCCATTGGGGATTCGGGAGTTGTAAATTAATTTATTTATCTCTCTTTCTCTCTCTTTATGTGGAACTACGACGGCCTGAGTCCCCCTAAATTGGGAGAAACGTAGGCAACCACTTGGTGCGGCCACTATCTGTTTTCCTTTTGATTTTCAAAAAAAAATCTCTATTTTATCTATCACCTAGATTGACTATCACACACGCGCACTCATGATATATCTGTCATTGCACTGCATACCCTCTATAAACTCGGGACCCACACTAAGGACGGATGACGGTAACCACCTAGTCGCCGGTCTCTCCGAAGTTGGACCATCCCACTCCGCGTATTCAATCCACTTAGATTGTCATATCGCGGGGAGCCTAGCCTTCCAGCCCTGCATCGCCACATCCTCATGTAGATTGTCTTTTTAGGATCACTCCGTGACCGGTCGGCTTTGACTAGGTGATCTTTTCTTGTTTTTGACCAAAATAAAGCCATGTGAAATTGACAATAAAGAAGGACTCGGAAAAGTCCCTTCGGAAAAAGTCCCTTCGGAATGACCCTCTCGGATGTCCCTTTTGAAAAAAATATATATACATATAATCCTTAAAAAAAAAAAAAATCTTACATGGCTTTGTTTTACAAAAATCGGATTGATTTCTTAGTCGTTAGGTTCTGATAAAGGCCTTAGAAACCCCTCAAAACGGATTTTCCGTTCCGACCAAAATTTAGGTCTAATAAAAATCGACTTTCCGTGTGATTATCTCGCGCGGGACTACATATCTCGCGCGGGATAATGTATCTGTTTGCTGAAACTGAGCCTGAGCCATTTAAGCCTGCTTCCGACTCGTTGGGGCTAGATTTGATCCTCATATCGTCTCTGCATCTCTTCTGTCAGTTTTTCGAGGCTACTCAACTCCAAGACTCCCAACACAATGTCCACGGAAAAGTACTTCGTCACTAAGAGAGATCTCTAAGAGAAAGATATGCGAAAGATGACCAAGTCTCTTGTCGCTGAAATGGAGCATGCTGAGGGTTGGAGGGAAGCCTTTGATTTACCTTCCACCCGCATTGCTAGGGATTTTCGGAAGATGGAAAGTGACTCCGACAGTGGATGATCATCTGTACAAGAGGAGCTAAATGACATCAAAACTCAACTTGCCAAAGCCCTGCAGCAAATTAACGACAATGACTCGTGGCATCACATGGAAGAGTCCATCCAAGCTGAAAAGACAAAGGTACTGATTGAAGAGCTCGAGGAAGTCAAGAGCGAACTCGAGACCATGACCCAAAAGTGTAGCGCCCTCGAAGCCCACATTGAAGATGACATTGATGAAAGAGTCAAGTATTTCCTCAATACTCTATACCGTGACCTCAAAGAACAAATGGAAGAAGAATATCAGTCTCGCCACCTCGTCTTTGTGCAACACTACGAGAACCATATTCGAGACCTTCACAATAAAATGGCCAAGCGAAGGAAGGGAAGGATTTTCTCCGACATCGGAAATATCACCCTCGGTCATCTCTTCAGAAGTCTTCACAAAGATGGAAAGTTGAAACCAATAGAAGGATACATACCTAAGAGGGAAGGTCGAGCTCCACACCTCTACTGCTATTACCATCAGTGCCATGGCCATCATACCAACGATTGTTTCAACTTGAAGAATGCAGTCCAAGACTTAATTGACAACGACGCCATCAGAATTTGCCCAAGTGGTGGAATAGTTTGGATGAATTCAAGCAAATGAGGACTCTCTTTCTTTTTCAGTTATTTACTTTTATTTATTTGCAAAAGAAATAGTTAGTAGTCTAGTTTAGCTTAGTCGGGTACTACTTGCCTAAAATCCTCATTTGTAGGCAAGAGTATCAAGTTTGCTTTTCAATAATAGTTAGTCAGTATTTCCCTTTTCAATTCTGATTAATTCTTTGAGATCGAGAAAGAAAGCACCGTGCATGCCATAGAAACGTGCAATGAAAATGACTACTCCAAGGCACTTTGGTTTTCTGGAAACCTTCCTGTCTGGAAAATGATGCAAGGAAAAGGATACTTTCCTGGATTGGGGCTTGGAAAGCACTTACAAGGGATAACGGAACCACCACCGGTTCCCCCACCTCACACAAAGCATGGCCTAGGATACGTCATTTCCATCCACGATGAGGATGACGAAGAAGAGTGGGACCTCACTCAAATCAAGTGGGAAGGAACCGCATACAAAGGCCACAAAGACCCAAAGGCCAAGAATTACAACCTCGAGCCATATCGAAAGACACTCAATGGCTACTTCGTCCGGGAAGGGGAAAGTACTCCCTACTTTATCTTTTCAGAACCATGGACTGATGATAAAGGAAAGCGCCAACCGGACTTTGAAATCTTCAGCGACTGCGATGCTTCTCCAGATGAAATAGAACCTGTCCCGCTAATCCCTAAAGATTTGTGGGGCACAAAGGCAGAAATGACAAGCGAATGTGACTTTGTGTTGGGAGAAGACATGCTGCGACAGTTTGAAGACCTGTGCCGGTTAGAAGACAACCAGATCCATGCAATCTCCAAGGGGGACGCTCCAACCATTGATTACACAAGACTAATACAGAAATGTGATGAGCCAATTCTAAACTAGCACGTCACCGGAGGACCAGTTGATGATGAAGACTTCATGATCAAAGAGCTTGGTTGCACTCCCCATCCCCGCAGGAAGATAGGCCCTGTAACTTTCACATTAGAAGCAGGCTCCACCTCCGATGAACTCACTCAAGAGGAAGTCGAGGCGGTGGCCGAACATGTATTCCCTTACTTCCTTAATGAAAACTTTGATCTTTCCGAGTACCCTGAGATTGCTAACATCGTGAATGATGAATTAACTAATAATAATCAATATAACGAACACGTTAATAATGAATCATACGATGAGATAGATCAAGAAAATGAACAAATCTTAAAAGAATTAGCTAAGCAAGTAGGTCGTTGTGGAAAGAATGGCCCTGTTGACGATGAGGAAATGCAAACGGTTAATCTTGGGACAACGGAAGACCCCAGAGAAACAAAGATCGACAGCTTCTTCAAGGTGGAGGACAGAGAAACCTTGACGCAGCTCCTCAGAGAATATGTCGACGTCTTCGCTTGGTCCTACAAAGATATGCCTGGGTTGAATCAGTCAATTGTGGAGCACAAGATACCGCTGCTACCCAATGCCAAGCTAGTCAAACAGAAACTACGCAGAGTCAAGCCGGAATGGTCAATGCAAGTGAAAGAGGAAATCATGAAGCTCTTGAACGTAGGGTTTATCAAAGTGATCGAATATCCGGAATGGCTGGCAAACACGGTACAAGTAGCCAAGTCAAATGGGAAGACGAGTCTGTGTCGATTTCAGAGACTTGAACAAGGCATCCCCTAAAGATGATTTCCCGATACCAAACATAGACATGTTGGTCGACGCCACAGCCACATATGAAGTCCGCTCATTCGTCGACTAAGCCAAGTAGGTATAACCAAATCCTCACGGCGTAGGAGGATCGCACAAAAACAAAGATTCACCACACCTAGGGGAACGTTCTGCTACACAGTCATGCCGTTTGGTCTCAAGAACGCTAGGGCTACCTACCAAAGGGCACTCACGACACTATTCCACGACATGATCCACAAGGAAATAGAGGTATGCGTGGACGACATGATTGTTCACTCAAAGGGGACATATGGTCAGCATTTATGAGATCTCAGAAAATTCTTCAATCGACTGAGACAGCACAAGATGAGGCTCAACCCCGCCAAATGCTCATTCGGAGTGGTCAAAGGGAAAGTCTTAGGGTACATGGTCACAAAGCGTGGCATAGAGGCAGACCCCGCTAAGATAAGGGCTATCATAGACATGCCTCCACCCAGAACACAGAAAGAAGTAAAGGGATTCATGGGCAGACTTCAATATATCAGTCGATTCATCAATCAACTGACTACAATGAGCGATCCCATCTTCAAGCTACTCAAGAAAAATGAACCTCAAGAGTGGACCGAAGAATGTCAAGAAGCATTCGAGGAAGTTAAGCATTACTTATCCTCCCCACCTATCCTGGTTCCACCACACAAAGAAAAGCCCTTGAAGCTGTACCTCACGGTTATTGACAATGCACTAGGGGCTATGCTCGCTCAAGAATAGCCTGCCTCACACACAGAGAATGCCATCTATTTCGTCAGCCGCAGATTCCAAGGCAGCGAAACCAACTACTCTCCACTCGACAAATTCTGCGCTGCTCTCGTTTGGGTTTCACAAAGGCTAAAGCACTATACGGAAGCCTTCCTGGTTCGTCTAATTGCAAGAATGGATCCACTGAAATATATTCTAGACAAATCAAATTTGCCTTCGAGATTGGCCAAATGGTACTTCATGCTCACGGGGTATGATATCACTTACGTCACTCAGAAATCCGTCAGGGGGAGTGTATTCGCAGATCAGTTGGCCGAATTTCCTTGCGACGAAGTGAAGGGGGAAGACCTGCGATTCCCTGATGAGGACATCACAAGTATAGAAGAAGAAAATAAGTGGCAATTATTTTTTGATGGTGTAACCAACAAGAGAGGGTTCGGCATCGGAATGTTGTTGGTAGACCCTAACGACATCTATACTCCACTGGCAGTACATTTTGACTTTGACGCCACCAACAACACTGCAGAATATGAAGCTTGCATAGCGGGGCTTGAGGCAGCCCTAGAACGCAACGTAACTGAACTCGAGGTATTTGGGGACTCCCAGTTGATCATCAATCAGACATTGAAGAAGTGGAGGGTCCAAGATCCAACCCTTCAAAGATACAGTGCCCACCTCCAAGAGTTGGCGCAACAATTTCAAGATGTCTCATTCCACTACCTCCCTAGAGACAAAAATCGATTTGCTGACGCATTGGCCACGCTCGCTTCCTTGGTTGAAATTCCTAAAGGGAAGGCAGTCAAACCTTTCAAAATAACACGGCGTGCAACTCCTGCCTACTGCGTCGTTATAGATCTCCATGACTGCAAAGACAAATGGTTATCCGAATGTACCATTGTTGAAAAATCCGAAGAGAAACCGTGGTACCATGACATTTGGCATTTCATCCTAGATGGAACCAGACCACCTGAGACAGACCAGAAGACTCAGATCGCCCTTAAGAGGTTAGCAGCTAGTTACGTCATCACTTCTGGCCGTCTATTCAAGAAACATTCCCAAGGAAACCTCCTTTGTACCACCGAGGAAGAGGCCCGAGAAATAATGGACCATGTTCATCAAGGCATATGTGGAACCCACATGAGCGGAAATATGCTTGCCAAAAAGATCATCAGACAAGGGTACTTTTGGCTAACCATGGAAGCCGACTGTACCAAAATGGTCAAGAAGTGCCACAAGTGTCAGATACACGCCAATCTTCAGCACGCACCGCCTTCCTTGCTGTACCTTATGACTTCTCCTTGGCCGTTTTATACATGGGGGATAGACGTGATTGGAAAGGTCACACCCGTAGGAGCTAACGGACACTGCTTCATCCTAGTAGCCATCGACTATTTCACTAAATGGGTTGAGGCCGCCTCCTACAAAGTTCTGAATGCCAGAAAGGTTGCAGAATTCATCAAGCACAACATCATATGCCGATACGGGGTCCCATGAGAAATGATATCCGATAATGGGTCACACTTCGAGAAGGAAACCGATCGCCTCCTAACTGAGTACAAAATTACAAGGCATAAGTCGTCTCCTTACAGGCCTCAAATGAATGGAGCAGTCGAAGCCGTAAACAAGACAATCGAAACCATCATCAGAAAAATGGCAGTCACTGGAAAAGACTGGCCTGACAAGTTACCTTTCGCACTGTGGGGATACCGCACTTCAGTCCGAACAGCTACAGGAGAGACTCCCTACGCCCTCACATTCGGAATGGAAGCTGTCTTGCCGATAGAATTGGAAATACCATCACTGCGGGTTCTCCTAGAAAACCAAGTGAACGAAGTCGACTGGCTAGAAAGCAGATACGAGGAGTTAGCCCTGTTAGACGAAAGGAGGCTAAAGGCAGCCGAGCACACCCAAGCTTACCAAAGAAGAATGGCAAGAGCTTTCAACAAAAAGGTCAAGACAAGGAACATCAGAGTAGGTGACCTGGTTCTCCGTGAGCATCGTCCTGGACCTTTCAACCCCTTAGGCAAATGGGGACCAAGATGGATAGGACCCTACATTGTGAAGAAGATATTCTCTGGGGGAGCCCTTCAGCTGGTGGAGTTAGATGGAGATCAACTACCGAAGCCGGTCAACACGGACAAGCTCAAGAAATACTTCGCGTGACAAGGCCTCCTAAAAAGAAATCGCTCGCTAGGTTGAAAATCCCGAAAAGGACGGCCTAGGCAAAAATTAGAGCTTGCACAAGAAAAGAAGCCCGCTAGATTGAAAACCCGAAGGGGCGGTTTAGGCAAAAGAAAGGGTGTGCATAAAAAAAAGGGGTGGCCTTGTCTAGCGCGAGATTACCCTTCGGCCTGAAGCAGTAATTTTGTCCTTTTTCTCAAAAATGAACTACGTTAGACCTGAGCCTCTTATTTAATTGCTATAAAAGAGAAACGTAGGCAGCCTCCGGGTTCGGTCTAATCAAATAAATAAATCTAATTTTGTCCTTTTATTAATTGAATGCATTTTTATTAATGACAAAAGGGAAATCCTAACCACAACGACTAATTTGTTAAGCTAACAACCTTGAAAAAAAATACTAATAAAAAACTATTGGTCTATCAAAGCAATCTCTTGATACTCCTTAAGATCTAGCCTTTCATTGACTTGGTAGGCTGGTGGACATGATCACTACCATTGTGGGCGTTGTGAGAAGAATTTCATCTTTTGAGTCGCCACCTATATTATTCGTTTGGAAACATAGAAAAACCATTTTGAAAGAGATTTGGGTTCGGGGCTTAGGTTATGGAATGGGTAGGTCAAGGAGCATCCATTCCACCCAATCCGGAGATCGGTCTTGCTAAAGAAAAGAGAGGTTTTTAATCTTTACAATATATATAATTAAAGAAAACAAGTAAACCCTAATCAATTTCTTGATTAGGAATGTCGGATTGTATGCTTCGAGATCGCCTCCATTGACTGAAGGGACTCTAGGCTAATCCTTTTGATGGGATTACACTACTCTAAAATCAATAGAGGGGTTGAGAAGAGAAACGAAAGTTAAAGGATGATTACCTTTTTGAGAAGGGATTCGGACAGAGTTTCGACTCAAGTTTAGAGTTGAAACTTGATACGGACAGAGCTTCGCCTCGATCCTTGACTTGGATCTTGATGCGGACGGAGCTTCGCCTTGGTCCTTTGATTCGGGCTTCGATGTTTGTTAATCAACAAGGTTGATGAACAAACTTTAGGTAATTTATGGGGTGATTTTGTAGGAATCTTTCAGGGAGAGAAACCAACAAAATGTGTGTGTTGTGTGTTTTCTTGATCAAGGATCAGAATTGTCGACCCCCAAAACACTGAAAGTCATCCAGTAATTATAGGAGGTTGGAGAGGTGAAGGTGGAGAGGGAAATTGCCCTAGGAAGGTTCCAGAACCCAAATTCTATTGGATGACCGGATTGATAAGGTTTATCAAGAAAAGAGTTTGAAACGGAGAAGGAAAGTGATTCTGCACGTCCTGTCGAGGGGTTGTCTCGCGCGAGACACGCCATTCCGCGTGAGATAACTAGTTTGATGACTATTTTGTTCTCTTCAGTTGTTCCGTTAGTCAGTTAGGTCCAAAACTAACGAGGTTAGTTAGAAACTTAACGAAACATGACGAAACTGATATGCTTTCATCAAAACATAAAAGAGAGATGAAGAGTAGTGTAATCATGTAATTATGAGTTCAGAATGGGGTGTCTACAGAGCCCCTCAGCGACAGGTCTTATGAAAGAAGAAGTGTCGTCGATAGAAAAGACATCATTCTGAACACTGGGATGGTCGTGCCACACGGCTGCCTACTTATCTCTATCGGAGAATCAGACCAAAACGTAGTTCGACTCCAAAACACGAAAAGGATGCTTTAGGTATTTTGAAAATTATTTTTTTGAAAATCGAGGAGATTTTATTTTTGAAAAGGCAAATCCATACTGAGGAATCAAATCATGACTCAATTCTGAATATACCTGTCTGTCTGAAGATTCGCCTGTTTGGGCTCCGAACCTGCGGGGAAAAGATGTTAGAAAACAAAGGTTTACCTGTCCGGTCCTTTGCATTCTGATGGTTTGTCTTGTGAGACTGAAGTGAGGTGACGATCCTGGCGATTCGGGACCGAGATTTTGTTGAGGTGACGATCCTTAGATGCTTGACACACCTAATTGGTGACGATCCTGGCAATTCAAGACCGAGCTTTTTGTTGGTGAGTACTCGACATACTACCTATAGATGCTTGACACACCTAATTGGTGACGATCCTGGTGATTCAAGACCGGGCTTTTTGTTGGTGAGTACTCGACATACTACCTGTAGATGCTTGACACACCTAATTGGTGACGATCCTGGCGATTCAAGACCGAGCTCTTTGTTGGTGAGTACTTGACATACTACCTGTAGATGCTTGACACACCTAATTGGTGATGATCCTGGCGATTCAAGACCGAGCTTTTGTTGAGGTGACGATCTTGGTGATTCAAGACCGAGCTTTTTGTTGGTGACGATCCTGGCGATTTAAGATCGGGCTTTTTGTTGAGGTGAGTATTTGACATACTACCCTTAGATGCTTGACACACCTAATTGGTGACGATCCTGGTGATTCAAGACCGAGCTTTTTGTTGGTGAGTACTCGACATACTAACCCTAGATGCTTGACACATCTAATTGATGACGATCCACCTGTAAGGGCGCTGAATCGGGCTTTTTGTTGGAATATGCTTGACGCATGGCACTTGACGTGATGGATGCTTGACGCGATGGATGCTTGACGCGATGGATGCTTGACGCTATGGATGCTTGACGCAATGGTTGCTTGACGCTATGGATGTTTGACGCAATGGTTGCTTGACGCTTTAAGATATGCTCGACGCACTTAGATGAAAAGGTAGATGGTAGGCGAAATCCAAACACTCAACATGTTTGATCTGAAAGTAGGAACTTGATGTGCTTTTATGCAATTTAATTCCTGCAAGAGGGTTAGTGAAAGCATTTGCATAACAACACACATTCACTTAAGCATTTGTTTGTTCAAGTCGATCAATGTGCACTCGACTCCAAGAATCAGCGGGGAGAATGAGTTCTATTATCTGAGAATTGAAAATTGTTTGTGTGATTTAGATTTTGGTTTAGAAGACCAACTCGTGAGGTCCATCTAAAGATCGAATGAGACAATCGTCTAATAGGATTCCGTTGAGATAACCCAAGCTCAACGCTAAGGTTCAGGATACTTCAAGAATTTTTTCGCTGTCGTAGGAATTTTTCATCGTCAAGCCTGCAAGTCTTTCATGTGATGATCATTGACTGAACCAGGTTTAAACCACTCCAATGGCTTTCGCTATGTAGAACTGATGCTGCCCAATCCAAAGCGCGTATTTTCCAAGGTTTCTCTTGACACTAAGCCCCAAGACTTCTTGTATGATGTAGATGACTTCGTTGTGAGGCTACGTGAATTGAAGAAGGATCCCCTCCTTTTTTCCTTTGAATTTTTTTTTAGTGATGCACCCTGGTTTTTGCCTAGACCGCCCTTTCAGGTTTTCAATCTAGTGGGCATCTCTTTTGCGTCTTTTGTTTTTGTGCTCTAACTTTTGCCTAGGCCGCTCTTTACGAGTTTTCAACCTAGCGAGCCATTTTTTTTTTGAAAAGTATGCTTACTCGAAGGGGACTCAGTTGGAAGAATCTCATTAGGGAGAAAGATGAGATCGCAAGCTTAGTTAAGGAGAGACGGACTCTATTTTTTTTTTGAATGTGATCCAAGCATTGAATCTTTTTTGGGGGAGTGTATTCTCTAATGATGAGAGTGAGAAGCAAAAGGGGAAAGCTCCTAATGCAGATTTGATTACTCTTGAGAGTTTGAGTAGGGATTGATTGGGGGAGGAAAGGTTAGGAAGTCCCAGTTTTGATGCTTGGATTTCAAGAGTGTGTATGGAAATGGCTAAGAGGAAGCCCCTAGACTCAACAAAGAACGCTACATGGCTCAAAGGTCTAGAAAAGTTGTTCTTCCTTTAATGGACCTTGCATCATCTAGAAATTTCTTAACGGGTTTGAAAAGAAAGCCAATCGTTAGCATGACTTAAGGCTAAACATTTTTCTTTATGGATTGATGTTGAGAGTCTTCTTCATTTGCGCTGCCATTCAAGCTTCATCGTAAGAGGATGTTGAGGAATCCTCTTTTCTTCGTTGGTATCACTTGACTCTTCTTCTTTGTGGGAGAGTCCTTCTTGCCTTTGTTGAAATTCCCTCCTTGTTGTGGGGCGATGAAGGCTTGAGAGATTTTCTTTTTCTTTTTTTTTTCTTTTTTTGATGCTCCATTTTTGCCTAGGACGATTTGAGGAGTTTCGACCTAGAGAACTCTTTTTTTTTTTTTGTACTCTCAAAGCCTTGAATTGAGTAGCCCCACTCTTCTTGGGATGAATGTTGATAGCAGCGCCTTTGACTTCCTTTGTTTGTTGATCTTCGACTTTCAACAGGAGTAATGTTTAGCCTTAAGCCTTCTAAGGATAGTTTTCATTTCA
This sequence comes from Adenophora triphylla var. japonica, assembly GCA_022495995.1. Taxonomy (NCBI): domain Eukaryota; kingdom Viridiplantae; phylum Streptophyta; class Magnoliopsida; order Asterales; family Campanulaceae; genus Adenophora; species Adenophora triphylla. The sequence goes on from JAFEMH010003341.1 coordinate 262,495, forward strand.
AACTTGTTTAGAAGTTTCTATTTTTCGTGATGATTTAAGGAATGAGGGTCCATTATTCAGCATGGATTAAATAATACTCATAAAGAAAACAACTTTTGGGAATGTGTTTAGGATAAAGAGATAACTTTTATTGATAAGGAAATTCGAAACAGACTCGATAGCTTGACACAAACTAGAGATGATAGAGATGGACTAGAATGACAGAATGACTCTTCGAGAACATACTAGGAAGCTGACCTAATCTATATTTTTTCTTTTTTTTTCAAAGGAAAAAGGGAGAGGACAATCGGAGACCCAAGGTGGTGTTGCTTCAATTGATCTTGCCGGCTTCATACAAGTCTTGGATGCCATCCCTCAAATTGTAGCAATTGTTGGTGTCATGACCACTAAACTGATGGTAATCTCAAAATTTGTCGTGGTCCCAATCTTCTCTCATTTTCTTAGGATGATAGTCTTCCATTGGCTTCAGTTTTCCTTGGCCTACTAGATCATCGAACATTTTCTTAAGAGTAGCCCCACCAAAATCATGATAGGTACGACCGGTGCTCCCTTTTGTTGGACAATTCTCCTTTTTTGAATTCTTTCTAAGACGGATCAATTCATCAATTCTGATGCCCGATTTATGGAGCTCGAGGAAACTAGGGAAGTAATTGCCGACAAGCTTCTCTTGGTACTCTTCGCGGAGACATTGAAGTGGGATATAAATTTGTTCGTCTAGGATTGGTCTATCAACGATTTCAGTCAGCTTGGTCCTCCATCTCTTGACGAAGTCTGCGAATGATTCATTTTGTTGTTGCTTAGTTTGCTCAAGGTCTCTCTTAGTAGTGCGGTAGGTAGTGTTGTCCTCAAATTGTTCTTGGAAGGTACGACTGGCGAGTGGCCAATCAAGCCTTGTGGAGAGTGGAAGAGTCATATACCAATCTCTAGCAGCACCGTCAAGGGTTTGAAGGAAGCATTGAACTAGCAAGTTGTCATCGACACCCATAGGTAGCAATACCCAAGAGTAGGTTTCCAGATGGATTTTTGGACAAGTAGTTCCATTGAATTTGGCAATGTTGGGTGTCTTGTACTTTCGAGAAAGCTTTGACATGGATTGACGAAGGGTGTCATAGTCAATAGAGAGCGAGGCTCCCTTGCTCACATCGAGGGATGCAAGTTTCTTTTCTAGCATTGCCATGGTAAGGGGTTCACTTGCCTTTCTATTTTCCTCCTTACTTTCTTTCTTGAAAGTTTGACTTTCGTCATCGGAGGAGGAAGATGATGAGCTAGACTCATACACCTTTTTCTTGTGCTTGCGGTGGCTTTTAGCCTTCTTAGTGTATGATACTTCATCATCGGAAGAGGTCCTACTTTCTTTCTTCTTTGAGCTTAATTCGGCCACTTTTAGTTTCATGGCTCGGAGTTCATCAACCATGGCTTTCATTTCCCCGGCTTGGATTCTCCTTTCAAGTTCTAATCGGGCCTCCATTTCATCGGCTTGGGCTTGTAGCATTTCTTCATATCGAATCCTTTGATCCTCAATTTCCTTCTTGAGTGCTTCAGAATTCATCGTGTCGGAAGGAAATTGAAATGCTACCGTTGGAGAGGTAAGGGAGCTTGACGACCTTAGAGATGAACTAGAGATATCCCGACGAGACGCCTTTTAGAATATTAGCCCCAAACGATCCTAGATGGAGAAAAGGATGATGGTTAAAATTACCTCACGAGTGATTTTTTTTTGAAGTTTTATTTTTATTAGAGACGGAGTTTTGACTCAAGGAGGGAGCGCACATCGATCATCAATTACAAACACAGATTCTGCAAATAAAATCTCGAGCGAGACGAGGTCATCTCGCACGAGATAACCATTCGGAGATGGATTTTTCTTCTTTTTATTTCCTAAATTCATGGTCGGACGGACAAAGATCCGTTTTCTATCTAGCATCCTAGGTAAATCTTACAGTATACGTAATTCGAATCAAACCTAGGGACTCGGTAATTGATCATTCTTTGTAAAATAAAGCCATGTAAAACTGATCGGAAGGATTTTTTTTCTTTAAAGGGACTTCCGAAAGGGTCATTCCGAAGGGACATTTCCGAAGGGACTTTTTCTTTTTCCGAAGGGACTTTTCCGAATCCTTTCTCGATAGTCAATTTTACATTAGCTTTATTTTGGTCAAAGACAAGAAAGATTACCAAGTCAAAACCGACCGGTCACGAAGTGTTCCTAGAAAGACAATCTACATGAAAATGTGGCGATGCGTGTATCGGGAAGGCTAGGCTCCCCGCGATATGACAATCTAGGTGGATTGAATACGCGGAGTGGGATGATCCAACTTCGGAGAGACCGGCGACTAGGTTGTTACCGTCATCCATCCTTAGTGTGGATTTCGAGTTTATAGAGGGTATGTAGTGCAATGACAGATATAGCATGAGTGCGCGTGTGTGATAGTCAACTCTAGGTGATAGAAAAAATAGAGATTTTTTTTTTGAAAATCAAAAGGAAAACAGATAGTGCCGCACCAAGTGGTTGCCTACGTTTCTCCCAAATTAGGAAGACTCAATCCGTCGTAGTTTCACATAAAGAGAGAGAAAGAGAGATAAATAATTTAAATTACAACTCTCGAATTCCCAATGGACCGGACTTTAATTAAATAAAACCCAATCACACGCAGGTCATAAATAATAATCAATTATTTAAATGAAATACAGATTCGAGTTCTACATCTTAAGGGAGGCCTTAAGATGCGGGAACTCTGCAGATAATGAATTCTGGGATCCCCCTTACATGTTCGGCTCTCGTCTTGGACTATGAGATGAACGGGAGAAACCGTAAAACAACCAGATTGCCGAGGCGATATCTCGCGCGAGATATGATATCTCGCCGCGAGATATGCCTCATCCGAGAGCAAAAAATCGAATTTACAATTTTTTTTGAAAACCTCTTTTTAATTTTGACGCAAGTTTAAGCCTCTTAATTTAAAGTCCCCTGCCGGAGTCGCCACCGTAGCGTTGTGAGAAGAATTTCATCTTTTCATCTTTTGAGTCGCCACCTATATTATTCGATTGGAAACATAGGAAAACCATTTTGAAAGAGATTTGGGTTCGGGGCTTAGGTTATGAAATGGGTAGGTCAAGGAGCATCCATTTCACCCAATCCGAGATCGGTCTTGCTAAAGAAAAAGAGAGGTTTTCAATCTTTACAATATATATAATTAAAGAAGAACAAGTAAACCCTAATCAATTTCTTGATTAGGAATGTCGGATTGTATGCTTCGAGATCGCTTCATTGATCAAGGGACTCTAGGCTAATCCTTTTGATGGGATTACACTAATCTAAAATCAATAGAGAGGTTGAGAAGAGAAGCGAAAGTTAAAGGATGATTACCTTTTGAGAAGAGATTCAGACAGAGTTTCGACTCAAGTTTAGAGTCGAACCTTGATTCGGACAGAGCTTCGCCTCGATCCTTGATTTGGATCTTGATGCGGACGGAGCTTCGCCTTGGTCCTTTGATTCGGGTTTCGATGTTTGTTAATCAACAAGGTTGATGAACAAACTTTAGGAAGTTGTTTGTGAAAGTGATTTGAAGGAGTCTTTCGTGGTGGAAAGAAACCAACAAAATGTGTGTGTTGTGTGTTTTCTTGATCAAGGATCAGAATTGTCGACCTCCAAAACACTGAAAGTCATCCAGGATTTATAGGAGGTTGGAGAGGTGAAGGTGGAGAGGTAAAATCTCCTAGGAAGGTTCCGTAACTCCAAATTCTATTGGATACCCGAATTGATAAGGTTTTATCCAAAAAGAGAGTTTGAAACTGAGAAGGAGAGTGATTTCTCGCACATCCTTGCCGAGGGATATCTCGCGCGAGATATGATATCTCGTGCGAGATAACTAGTCCGATGACCATTTTGTCCTCTTCGCTATTCCGTTAGTCACAGGGGTCCAAAACTAACGAGGTTAGTTAGAAACTTAACGAAACATGACGAAACTGATATGCTTTCATCAAAACATAAAAGAGAGATGAAGAGTAGTGTAATCATGTAATTATGAGTTCAGAATGGGGTGTCTACACTATCTCTCCAAGACCCAAAGCAAAGACTCAACCTTAGACCTTCTCTTTTGGCTTCCCTTCATTATCTCTCTTGGTACTACCTCTTTGTTGTCCACCTTGATGACCACTGCCCGAAGTTTGTCAGTTCCTCCGATAGTGTCCCATTTCTCCACACTTAATACACTTGCCTTGCTTACTCCTACACTTATCTTCAGTATGTCCAATCATCTTGAAAAAATTACAAACCTTCCCATTTTGACTGGATACTAGCTGAGCCGAAGGAGCTACCACATGCCCCGCTTGAACACTTTCGGAGACTGAAGACCTTGGTTGTCCCCTGGTGATTCTGTATCCTTGTCCTTGATACTTTGGCTTCCTTCTAACCCCACTTTCCGATCTTCCACGGTTTTCCTCAATGTCAATCTCGATCTTATACGCTCTATCCACGACTACCTGATAATTAATGAAGTCATCAATCAATAATTTCTTCCTAAACTCAACCTTCAAACCTTTTACAAACCTATGAACTCTTCTCGCTTCATGTGATACCAAATGAGGGCAACACCGAGCCAATTCCTCAAACTGGGCTGAATACTGATCCACCGTAATGGTCCCTTGCTCAAGACTCAAGAATTCGACCTCCTACTTGTCCCTTGTAACCATTGAAATGAAATAATCCTTGAACTGCGGGGTGAAATTATCCCAAGTCTGGGGCGTATGATCCCGCTCGCAACTTCCCTACAAAATTTGCCACCAATGATCAGCTGGACCTTCAAGTTTGAAAACGACATATCTAACCTTCTCTTCATTGGGACTTCCCATAACCTCAAAGATTTTGTTCATTGCTTCTAGACATCTTTCTGCCTTTAACGGATCCGGGTCTCCATTAAAGCTCGGTGGATTCATCTTCACAAACCTTTCCAATCCATCACTTTTCCATCCCCCAGGTTGATTCAGAGCTGATCCCCGAGTTGCCATATTCTGTACCAACACCCTGAACAAATTTATCATCTCTTCATTTTGAATTCCACCTATCCCCACATTACCCTCATTTTTTGGAGCCCTTCGTTGATCATTATTGCTTCCGGCCATTGTACAAACCCCCTGCATCAAACACTCGTCGTCAGTTACCACACACTCCCCCTTAGTCAGACATCTACCCTTGACCTCTAAACTAAGCTCTGATACCAACTGTGGAGACCCCGCCCCAGAACCTAACACGTGCCCCGAGAGGGAGCGTCCCCTTACTAAACAAAAACCACCTGAATTTTTAAAAACTTAAACTAAACTTGGCTCAATCGAATTACTAGCTATCTGTAAAGGCTTTTGGCTCAATACAGAAGCTATCGCCCCTTTACTGTGGCCACAGAAGGGGATAGGCCCAAGGTTGATCAACTTATAGAACACCTCAATAATCGATTGTATCCCATTACCCTCTAAACATCAACGTATATATCCACATTCAAGCACATAACAGATACTTGAAATACAAATCCACACTTGGAATATTAATGACACAACATGGTAAATAAATCCACGCTTGGGATGTTAATGACACAACATGGTAAATATACATATGTTCAAACTAATACAATAGTGTAACATATATTTAATACACTATTTACCAACCACCGTGAGTATGAAAGCAAGTAAGGTCACCATATGTCATAAACAAGTCCTACATTTTCATTACACAATATTGAGTAACCTTTATAAAGGTTCAAAATCGAATTACCAAGTTTTGAACAACTTTGGTTAAGTTACGAATCAAGCTTGCCAACCATTTTCCGAACAATATTTAAACCACTTCCACAAATCCATTTGGACCAAGGAAGGTACCATTATATTGCTAAAGTGTTGTACTTTAATCATAGTTAAAGAGGGTTCTAAGGCTTGGAAATTGGTTCATAGGTGACAGGGCAGGGCACGACTTGGCACGACTTGGCTTAAACTGCCGCACGACTGGACAAGGCATGGTCACGACTCGTGCTCAAGGGCACGACTCGTGCCCTTGCCCAGAAAACAGAAACAAAACAACACATCAGCAACTCAACAACATCAGCCAACTTTGGCTTCTACCCTTTGTTCCAACATCAGTACAACAACACCAACTCAAGCCAACTCATTACAACCCATTTTCTCACATTTTAACTCAAGTAAAAAGGGCAAGAACACATGCAACACTTCCACTTAGCCATTAAACTATTCTTTAACTTAAACCATCATTTTATCACCACACTTAGTTCAACTTTTCCAAAATAATTCCAACTAAATTAAAACTTGTTCTAAATACCAAGAATCATTTTTATACAACAAAATATCATCTTAAACATTAATTGAACAATTATTTGAAAGAAATCATAATAACTTACCGGAATAATTCGAAAATAATAATTTCTTTTTCCGGATAGACGCGATCCCCTCAGCTTCACGAACGCTTTGGTGAAGACGGATCGAAGAACGGAACAATGGTTGATTTTTAAGAAATTATGGAAGGATGAACTAACCCTAAGCTTTTCTTCTTTCCATGGAACAGAGAAGGAGACTTACTGAGGTTTTTAAAATGATAATGCTTTTCCAAGGAGGAAGAATGAAGATATATATTACAACATTTACACTTTAGCTCCTCGAACCTTTGCACTAATACTACTAACAACCTTAACTTCCCATCTTGACACTTAAGTACCTCAACAACTTTATACATTTATTTAGTAAATTTCATCAATTCATATTTAAACTACAAGTTTCTTTTTTTTTCTTTAGACACTATATAATTAAAATTAAATCAATTAACATCCTAAAATCATACTCCCTCCGTCCCACGATAATATATAAAATTTCCTTTTTGGGTGTCCCACAATAATATATAACTTTCCTAAAATGGAAAGGAATCTTTACTATTCTCTCCACTCATTCTCTCTCCTACATTATTTTAATACTCACATCACCATTATAATTTACTATTCTCTTCACTCATTCTCTCTCCTATTTTATTTTCACACTCACAACACTTTCAATATAATACTTCCTCCTTAATTTTCGTGCAGTGGCAAAAGTCTATAAATTACTGAGACGGAGGGAGTATAAGTTATCAAAGTACCACAATAACCACATAAACATTTTAATTATCACAAAAGGTATAGAAAAAAGGTATAGAAGGAGATGCTACACACTCCAACCCCACGTGCTCAACATGTGCTAAAATGGTGCCTAAAATTAGGGTCGTGACATTAAATAGTTCAAAGTGATTTTATTATAGTTTTAATGATGATGTGGTTGGGATTAGGGTTGTAAACGTGTAAGTGTCCCAATCTGAACCGCCAATGTTCCGTCAGCCCAAATTAATGATTTATAATCATTTAGGGGCATTTCGGACATTATTTTGAGCAAGGTAAAAATGCTTTAGACAAGGTAAAAGGGAAGATTCCCGCATGCAATATTCTATGTGGAATTGAAAAGGGAGTTACTTTTGACCCCAAAGCTGTCCAAAATTAAATTTAAAGCAAACCTGTCTGGGCGTCAGTTCGGTATGGGCGTCAGTTCGGTATGAAAACGTAAATCAAAAGTCCCCATAAATTGAGGACTTCAGTTTCAATTTCAACAACAATGGAGACGCTCACTCTCTCTCTCTCTCTCACAAAAAACCCACAGAGAAAGGAAACGCACACTTTCTCTCTCTCTGTGAGGCTGAGCAGGGCAGGGTGGCCGAGGGGGCAAGATTACACTGGGGGTTAAAGGGGCGGCGCCACTTCAAAATTTTTTTCTAGGACAAGTAAAAATGCCTCGGATTCATGAAATACAATGTATTTTAGTTAACAAAAATGATAAAAGTAAATAATTGAAAGAACGATTGAAATAATGTTGAAGTATTTAACGCAAACAATTTATTAAAATATATTACTCGTACATAAAAGTTAAATTCAAATTCGCTAATTAAACTTGGATAATAAGAAGAAAAGACCAAAAACAAAAAAAATAGGAAAAGTTCTAACGAATTAATTAAGATTGAAAAAATGTGAGGAAATTCAGGAGAAAGAGAAAAACAAAACTTTTAAGAAAAAGAATAGAAAGATGGAAGACAAAATTAATTAAAAATATAGTGTAGCGGGGTTGGACATGAATTTGAAGGAAACACCAAAGACTTTAACTTCACCCCTTCTACCGAACCAAACAACTCATTGGTGTTATTTCGAGGTGAAGTTAATTATATATATACATATATAACAAATATATTGTGAGACAAAAAAAAATTTCCAATGCATTTCCGCCGGGGTTGGTGGTGGTTGGCCCTGCCCCCCTGGATCCGCCCCTGCTCTCAAGACGCAGTATCGTCTTCCTTACCAAATAGCCCTCTAATGGCGACCTAGCTCCCACAATCACCACTCATCGGAGACTCAATCTCCCCAACCAAAACAACAACACAGGAAAGCAAAGGGGGAAGAGGAAAGGCATACTCTCTTTCTCTCTCAAGACGCTGCCAAGCTTTCTCTCACTAAACGCTAAAATGGCGTAGCTCTCTCAATTCGTCGACCTCACCAATAAAATTCCAATCAATACCCCAATCGTCTCCTTCACCACTTCCTCAATCACCTCCCAACAGAAGCAAAACACACAGAGAAGAACGGAGACACCAATCTCTCTCTCACTAGACGGAAATGGTGACCTAGCCTCTCTCTCCTCTCTCTAAAATCGCCAATGGCGTCCTGACCAACAGAGAGTCTCCCTCTGTGAATCGTCTCCTTCACCGCCATTCCTCCCTCGTCAAACCCATCACCGAGCTCCTTCAATTTCTTCTTCCCTGTTCCAAAATCAGTCCGCCGTTCTCTCTTTCATACGTTCTCCATTCATCTCCAACTCCGGTAATACCCCTGCTCCCCCAAAACCAGTTTGCCGGTGACCCAATTCACCTCCAATCTCCATCACCGAGCTCTCTTCCTCTACCCAAAGCGGCGCCGCTCCCAACAACGCCGAACCCACCACCGTTTTCTCCCCTTAATCGTCTTCTCCTACTTCGACGAGTCTCCCTCTGTGAACCGTCTTCACAACCCCATTTCCAGCCCCTAGCATTTCTCCTTCGAAGTCACGTCCTAAACCTTGTCTCTGTTCAACACACTCAAGCAGACCCTTGCAATTTCAAGGCAGCTCTCAATCTGAGAGTCCGAAGCTGTTTCCCGAAGCTGATTTGAAGCTCTCTACACCGAACTGGGTGTAGGGATCGTGGACACTACGAGGGTAATCTTTAATCTCACCTTTCATCTCCCTGTTACTTGATTAATCCCATGCTATTTCCCAGTTCTTCATGTGCAATTTGGGTTTAGATATGTTCTGTCCCGGTTGATATTTGAGATATTCATTTTAGATTCCGGTGTCGTCTTTACACAATGGCTGGGTAGTCTGTTGTTTGTCGTTGATGGTTGCTGATGATATTTGGATGTTCATGTTTAATCCATAAGTCCGAATGATGTTTCAGTTGCTTGATTTCAGACCTGTTTGCATATGTCTTTCTTTGGTTTAAGAATGAGTTGGTTATCCGTTTACTCTTATTTAGTATTGATATGCTGATTATGTTGATGCATAAGAATTTAAAAGTGTTATGTCATAATCTCCGGATATGAACGGGTTTATCTCCATGTTTTATCTATGATATGATAATTGTTGGATTGGTAATGTTTGCTACTTAAATTCCAAAGTGAGTGTGAATCATCCATATCCTCACTTCTCTGAATGTTAATCTCTCCTCCTATGATCTCTGTGACTTTCATTCATCATTGTTTCATGC